>JACXGJ010007617.1:0-29906 GCA_016801105.1 Esox niger
TGGAATGTGTCGTTCAAACTGTTAAATACCGTGAGGGGTGTGTTTACCTAACAAAGCCAAGACCCTAACCCCCACACCAAATGGTCTATGCATACATTCCTGTTGTTACCAGAGCCCAACAGGCCGAATCTTAACTGTCTGTTATTCTCAACATCTAGGCACAATCACTTCTAATGAACCATACATTCATATTGTAGTTATTAATGCTCAGATCCTACACAGGCTTATTCCTGCATTCAAAGCTCAAAGGGAAATCTGGCATCGCCTCAGTGTTGGCATGGTAAAACATGATTTTGTGCTCATATATAAAAAACAGTGTTGCCAGGTGGGGTATGTTTCCTACAATTCTGCTGTTTTTAATGGCCTTGGGCATGGCAGTTTCATCCCCTAAAGTCTGCGGTAGAATACATTTTATTGTCAATGAAATCTGGCAACATTGCATGCAGGACCACATTGGTCCAGACATCGCGGAGATGAGTAATGGCTCAAAAACAAGTGGATCCTAGTTTTTTCTTTTACACCCAATCATGTCCAAATATTCTATTAAAATGTAATAACCTCAAACCACATCTAATCCACATAAAAATGTTCTAGCTGCCTAAAATTAGATTTGGTTTTATCATATAGCAAGACAAACGAAGATGAATGGTGAAAAGACCATCAGATTAGGGTATGTGCTATGCGAAATCTGAGCATTAACAATTACAATATGAATGTATGTTTCATTGGAAGTGAATGTGCCTAGATAATAAGAACAACAGAAACCTCTCTGTTTAGATTCTCTCTTTAGGTTGGGCTCTGATAACCACAGGAATGTTTACATTGACCATTTGGCATGGGGGTTACTGTCTTGGAAAACTGATCTTTGCTAGGTAGACACACCCTTTAATGTATATATCAGCTTGTAACCAACATTACAGGGAGAAGAGATTAAGTGAGATGGGAATGAGGTTGTGTAAGGAAGACCAGGTCTGTAACCTCATGAACAAGATTAACAAGACTTATCTAATGCTGCAATAAACAAATTAATCTCTCCCTTGACAACTGGGTACGCGATTCATTATTTCAACAACTATATGAAACGGCTGATTTCTAACAACTATCACCAAATACATTAGGATATATTTGCAATATATAGCGTCAAATATATATAATTACCATATGTAAGTTACTAACAATATAAATGTATGAATGTGAAGATGCTAGATCAGCGTCAGCAGCAAAGCCTAGAACAGCTGAAGAAAGTCCAGGGAGATTAATGATGTGGCTTCAAGGCAAGGATGGAGAAAATATAACCTGACGAGGCTGTAATAAATACAGCTTTGTTTCGTTTTTTATGCATGTCTATTAACAAGAACATAGAATAACAAAAATAGACAACAGTAATGTTGACTGCGATTTATTAAATGCTGATTTCATATTTCTTTTTAAATAACATTTTAATAGTTGCAGTGGGGAGAACAAGTATTTGATACACTGCTGATTTTGCAGGTTGTCCTACTTATAAAGCATGTAGAGGTCTGTAATTTTTATTTTAGGTACACTTCAACTGTGAGAGACGGAATCTAAAAAAAAATCCATAAAATCACATTGCATGATTTTTAAATAATTAATTAGCATTTATTGCAAATAAATTTGTCTCTCACAGTTAAAGTGTACCTATGGTAAAAATTACAGACCTCTACATGCTTTATAAGTAGGAAAACCTGCAAAATCAGCAGTGTATGAAATATTTGTTCTCCTCGCTGTACAGGACATCTTGATGACTAAATAATGAATATGGTAAATGACCACAAATACCCACTGGGCTTTTAGCTGCAAATCTTGGTCAGGAAAACTATTGAAGTTTAACCTCTCAAGCTGTGCATCCTGACCACATATCAGCAAGAGCAAAGAAGTGTTCATGCATTTTAGGCTAGTACCAAAGACCAGGCCACAAGCTTTCCTGTGACATAGTATTTTTTCTTCTCCAAAGCAGACTGGTCATATGTGAAGAGACCTTGGTCTGGTCCGCCTTCAAACACTATAGGACCTCTGCAACTCTATCATCAACATCCTACACTGAGTGCCATCATCACTACAATCCTGTAATTTAATTACCACATTTAAATTCTGTGAACCACAAGATATTTTACCATAATACATTAAATGTTGTCTAACCATAAATCAACCTGAAGAACTCTCTTTGAAGTCCACCATAGTCATCTCCATCCTCTCCAAACAAAATTCACACGAGTTTTCTTCCAGGAAAAGTATGGTTGTGATATTTCCCTTCCAGCACTTTCTCCTTACTACAACAGACTTTGTGTAGTCCAGCTCTATGTTTTTGGCCCTACGATCTTAAAGAATTGTGAGATCATCTAATTCTTCCTACAAAGAAAACAGAACATTAATATGAATTAAAGCTGGAACCAGCGTAGGGCGGGACTCAGCATAAAACTGTTTGACCGCATTGTAGCACTTTTGTGCTGACATGCGTTAGCACAATTTATCCATAGATTCTCCATTCCCTAACCCTGGCTTGGTTTATATATCTTTTACAGACTTTGGTTGATAGATGCCAAAAGTCAATTCACATGGAGATTGGACCTTTGGTGATACAGGAGTAGTGTTTTAAGCATTTATTTTAACCATTTATGGTAGTGTTTTAAGCATTTATTTTTTGACGGGAAGTCCATGATGAAAAGTTTTAGGGGGCCCAGCAAACTTTTAGAACATGGTAAAATGACTACAGTGAGGAAAAAAGTATTTGATCCCCGGCTGATTTTGTTAGTTTGCTCACTGACAAAGAAATGTTCAGTCTATAATTTTCATGGAAGGTTTATTTGAACAGTGAGAGACAGTATAACAACAACAAAATCCAGGAAAACACAAAGATTTTATAATTTGATTAGCATTTTAATGAGGGAAATAAGTCCAGCACATTTTATGTTCCAAAATTTTTAACCACTTTCACAACTTGCTGCAATTTAATAAACACTTTTAATAACATTTAACAAATTATTTTGACACTACCTTTTGGTAGTATAGGAATCATCAGTTACTGCAGTCCTTCAATAAAAAACATGAGGAAAAGAATAGTCTACATTAGTCATATATGCTACTGTAAACTTGACAGATATATAACTTCCTAACTACTGTAGAAATATGCTTTCAAAACAATGTACAATGATAAAATGATGAAACTAATACATTACTAATCAATTTAACACCATTACTTTAGGAGTCCATGCATTTATCCATTCATCAAGGTTGATGCTTTCCTGTCGAGCAAAAGAACATGTGTATGGCCTCATTTCATTATTTAATTACAATTGCCTTTTAAAAAATGTAACTCACATATACAGTTAGGTCCAGAAATAAATGGAAACTGACACAATTTCCATAATTTTGGCTCTGTTCACTACCACAATGGATTTGAAATAAATCAACCGGGATGCAATTGAAGTGCAGACTTTAATTCAAGGGGTTTAACAAAAATATCATAAGAAATGTCCCCTTATTTCAGGGGCTCAAATGAAATTGGAGAAATTAATATAATTATAAATAAAATGTATTCATTTTTAATACTTCAATACTTAATATCCTTAAAACTGCTTTAAGTCTGGAACGTATGGTCATCACCAAATGCTGGGTTTCCTCTGTAATGCTTTGCCAGGCCTTTACTGTAGCCGTCTTCAGTGGTTGTTGGTTTGTGGGTCTTTGTGCCTCACGTTTTGCCTTCATCAAGTGAAATGCATGCTCGATCAGATTGAGATCAAGTGAATCAACTTTGCTGAATTTGGCTGAATCTGAGCAGACAATATATCTCTATACACTTTAGAATTCATTCAGGTGCTTCTGTCTTCTGTGTGATGGCATGCATGCCCATGCGTTCACACTGCCTCCACCTTGTTTTACAGATGAGGTGATAGGCTTTGGATCATGAGCCATTTCAAGCCTTCTCCATACTTTTTCTTCCCATCATTCTGGACAGGTTAATCATAGTTTAATCTGTCCAAGGAATGCTGTTCCAGAACTGGGCTGGCTTCTTTAGAAGTTTTTTGGTAAACGACTAATCTGGCCTTTCTATTCTTGAAAATCCACCCCTCTAGTCTTCCGCGGACATTCAGGTCTTTTTGTTGTGCAGAGCTCAACAGTACGTTCATTTTCTCGGAATGTGCCAAACTGTTGATTTGGCCACTTCTAATGTTCCTGATATCTCTCTGATGGTTTTTTTTGCAGCCTATGGATCACTTGCATAAAAAGCTCCATTGACAGCATGTTGTGGGTTCATGGCAACAGCTCCCAAATACGAATACCACAACTGGAATCAACTGTAGACATATTATCTCCTTAATTGATGAAGAAATAACATAGGTATAGCGCACACCTGTCCATAACATAGCTTTTGAGTCAATTGTCCAATTACTTTGAAAAAGACCTTGAAAATGAAAGGGCTACATATTAAAGAGTTGTAATTCTTAAACCCTTCTAACAATTTCGTTTGGGAATACCCTCAAATTGAAGCTGAGAGACTGCGCTTTAAGCCCATTTTCACTATTGAACTGTAATTTGAATATATTTTAGTAAACAGACAAAATTATAAAACTTGTGTCAGAGTCCTATGATTTCTGGGCCTAACTGTACCTCTTAACATTTTAAAAACAATTAAAATTGATTTACAACCCAATGAGAAGAAAGTAATTACCTCA
The DNA here is from genome assembly GCA_016801105.1 of Esox niger. NCBI lineage: Eukaryota > Metazoa > Chordata > Actinopteri > Esociformes > Esocidae > Esox > Esox niger. The sequence goes on from JACXGJ010007617.1 coordinate 4,695, forward strand.
AATGATCTCTTTGTCCGTTCTTGTTCCTTGGCAGTGGATCCAATTATAACTAGGAGGGAGGATGCTCCTGGTGTTGAGCCAATCAATGTTGATGATGACTGAGCAATAGTATCTACAGTGGGTCCAAAGATGTTGGGGGGAGCGGGAGCTGGTGAGTGACAGTGACAGTTATGCCTTTCAGTGGGGCCAGTCAGAGATGCAGGTAGGTGAGAGATAGTGTTGGGTTGATCAACGATCACAGGTGCAGATAAAAAAAAACTAAAAACCTTTATTTAACCTGGTAAGCCGATTGAGAACAAATTCTCATTTGCATCGGTGACGTGGCCAAAATAAAGCATAAAACATGCTGGAAAACATACATTTACGTTGGATACATAAAGTATAAACATACAATAAAGAGGCATCATATAATACAGATCGAAGAATATTCAATATACAGTATGTGCAAGGTGATGCCAAAGTGGTGCAGCAATGACACAATACAAATACATTATAGTCTATACAATAATACTGAATGTAGTAAAGAGCCTATACATATTGTGCAAGGTAAATCAATCGGAATGCAAAGATTATATAGCAGTAATGTAAGGGTGCATAACAATTTTTTTAGCATACCTGAGTAAATGGAATAGTGCAAAAGAGCATAAAACAATTATGACAGCAGTGCAGGTAAAATATGTGTGCCACTGTGCAATGGAGGATAACAGAAAATGTAGAAGTGTGCATACCAGTGCAGAAAGGATTAAATTAAATTATTTATATAAAAAACTCTAATTGTTTATATCAAAAATAAAATTGTTGTTATCAAAATTCATTGAATGTGACAAAATGGCTTGCCATAAAAACAGATTGCCAAAAATATCAAGAATTGGCATTTGAACTAGTTAAAAAGTGAATATATGTTAAAACGTCTAGCCATTAATGTTGAAATCAAGAATGCAAAAAGTTGATATGCAAATTTTTGATATCATGAATGCAGAATGTTGATATCAACAATGCAAAATGTTAATATCAAGAATGCAAAAAGTTGATAACAAGAATACAATATGTTGATATCGTGAATGCGAATTTGTTATATCAGAATTTGAATTCTCAATTGAAAGTCGTTTCAGTTTCTTGATATCAAGAATGCAAAATGTTGATATTAAGAATTGCAATTTGAACTAGTTAAAAGATTGTATCAAGTGTTAAATCAGCTGGCATAGACATGATACACATACCAAAGCCACTCGCCCAGCAAACATACATTTCAAAATCATATGTGGCGTCGACTTCCTATTTGTGCGACGTAATTCGACTCCTCACGATTGAAGGCACGCGAAATAGTTGACAATTTCGACTACATCGTTATTACCCTCGCAAATAACCAATCACTGCGGTTGCTGTTAAGATTTGCTGGGTGTTCGATCAGAAATCATCCTCTGTTGGACAACCAAAGTTGATGGCAAAGCCTCCTCCATTATGTCCAGGAAAACGATTATTTAATCCGAATGAACAGGTAGCTGCCAATTCAGAGCTTTATTAACAACAAATGATTAAGGCGGGCATTTAAATAAAGGTAATTGGCCAGAAGGCTTGTTTGGGATTCACCAGAGTACACTTTCATTCCATTAATAAACATTATGTAGTCCACATAATATTTGTACACGGGAGATGTTAATAATGGTTTAATAGTGGTCATTAATAGAAGCAGAGATACATTTTCTTTTGTCAAATATGGTTTATAATAAATTACATTTAAATACATGTTCTGTTTCTAAACACGATTTTTCTGAATAATAAAAAATAAATGATTTAGTAATTATTCACCTCTGTATAATGTAATGAAACATTTATGGATTATGCACATTATTGCAAAGAGATTTCAAATAGCTGTTTTCATTTTGAGAAGGAATGTTTATCCTTGTTCAATGTTACAGCTGTTTTTTTGTTTCTCATTGTTCCCCACAATGTATCTATCTAGTATTGAAGTCTGCACATATAGGCTGTATACTAAGCCTGGCCTGGAAATGTGCTGGCACTTGAAATACAACATAATTTATTGATTTAAGAGATTCTTGATTAAAGAATTAAACTCATATATTATTTGGCATTATGGTATATGATTACTTGAGATAATAGGATTGGTCACTCTTGCTGTATAATGATTGATAGGCTAATGTTATATGCAGTTGAGTGATACTGACTATGCAACACCAGACTATGTAATTATATGTCATATTAAATCTGTGAAAATAGGTGACCAACATATAAATAGAATCAAAGGACTTATCTTAAAGTAACATAATGCCTTACTTTCTACAGCAAGTAACTAAGTTACATAACTAGTCACTTTATGGGAACTGTAACTTGTAACTGTAATTAGTTCCAGTAAAGTTCCCCAACACTGTTTAGCACATACCCAGAGTATAGGAGGTAAATGTTGAAGCAAAATGCTTTTTCACATTAAAGTATGTTAAAATGTGTTTGTTTGTGCTAGTGTGAGCTGCGAGTGTATGTGTTATGGTTGCAGAGAGGCAGGATAAGAAGCACCGAGCGAGTGTAGGATTACATCCTTTTTATGTCTTTCTTCAGCAGGACAGGGTGCCAGAGCGGAGGGAGGAGGATCTGCTCCCGAAGAGGGGCTCGTCAGACCACCCCTCTAGAGGGATGGCAGCATGAACCACTCTTTGAGACACTTCGGAGGTGGGGGCGACAATACCTTGGCGCCCTAGTCCTCCGGTGGTGGCAGTGGGGCTTCTGGGCTGGGGAACGGCACTCAAGACTCTGGGATGGGGATAAGGTAGGTGCAGTTGAGATATGTCAACTGATTTCTGGTACATCAATCAATCAATCAAATGTATTTTATAAAGGCCATTTTTACCTCAGCATTTGTCACAAAGTGTTTTCACAAAACCCCGGTCTCAAACCCCAGGGAGCAAAAAACAGAAGTGTTGAACTTCAGTGGCTAGGAAAAACTCCCTAAGAAAGCCAAAAATTTAGGAAGAAACCTAGAGAAGAACCAGGCTCAGAGGGGTGACAAGTCCTCTTCTGGCTGTGCCGGGTGAACATATTAAGAGTCAAAATTCAAGCCTGGTACTCTGCAGGTGTGGGTCAAGACCTCATGTCCTCCTAAGTTTAAAATGGCAGAAGACAGGGAAAAGTTAGACCCTACTCCCCCAGGACAATGATATAGCAGCGTAAGACCTTGGGGCTGAGACAGGGGGGTCCAGTGACACTGTGGCCCTATCCGGGGGAGGCCCTGGACAGGGCCCAAAAGGCAGGAATTAAATCCACCCACATTGCCAAGCATCAACCAAAGGGACACCCACCAACCTACTCAAAAATGTCCATCTGAAAATCACCCAGTTGTAATGTGGGAGATGGATGTTGTAGTCAGATGTAATATTGTTATTTGAAATAGAATTTAGTATATTTAGTGTACTAAAATGCTATTTCCAATAATGTATTGTAAGTAGGCCTATACTAAAGTAGGAAATATTTTACGTTTGTTGGTCATTTGTGTTAAAGGTCTATTTTCTCAGACATTTTATTTTCATACTACCTTGTGTGCTAAAGTACAACATACGTGGTTCCAAAATACACTTTAAGTAGGCTACACTGCTTTTTTGGCGTGGTAAAACCTTTGAGTAACTACAGTAAATATGAGTTGTTTGCAAAGCTAGTTAATTCATTTTGAACAGATTCCGTCATAGTCCAGTCCTCTTGCGCTCAGGTAGGGTACTGAAACTGGAGGCGCGAGAGAGGACAAGGAAACCGAAAGTGCAGCTCATTACATTTACATGCTACGACTCAAGTGCCTGGGAGTCCTGTATGACCGGAACGATGGATAAGTTTAAAACAATTATTAGCGTTGTTCAGAAACAGCAGACTAGCCTTGGGTTCGGTTTAGTCGCTTTGTTAACTGCAGGTGGTGAACAGATTTTTTCGTCTGTGGTATTCGAGTGTCCTTGTAGCGTCTGGAACTTTACCTATGGCGTGGTGTTTCTGTTAGTACCGGCTCTAGCACTCTTGGTGTTAGGTTACATAATGAGCAATAAAACCTGGAAACTGTTTACAGGTTTGTGTAATCGGAAATCCAATTTCGCTAGTTTGAAAAACCTTTGCGCGTGTGGGTTGGTATTCTTTCAGATCACAACAAGCGCAGTCATCGCTCCTGTAACTTGGATTGCAGTCGCCTTGCTCAATGGCAAATACTTTGAATGCGCCGTGACCGGGGTCAATGTAACGGTTTTCACAAACCACCTTTGTGATGGAATGATTCCGCAGTGCCAGAATGAACTTTTTAAATTACCTTGCGGTAGAGCTAACGCATACCCTGGCAGTGATGTTGTGCTGGCTACTATCCGAGCGGAGTCGCAGGTGAGGTCTATATTCACATTAATATCAGATTTATAGCCCATATCTTCGTCAACTTGTACACAATTGAGTTTAAAAATAGTTCCTTATATTTATTATACTGACTGGAATCAGCTTTATTCAGACAGTAATTGATACCAGTGAATGCATCCTAACACCTAAACATGTTATATATTTTGAACTGAACCTCTGATATAATAGACTACATTTATGCTTTGACAGCATGTTGGCTATACATTGCTATACATATGGAAATTCCACCTCATAGTTCCAAAAGCAGAAGTGCCACAAAGCATTCTGTTGTTATGAAGTATCAGTTCTGTTTTTATGTTCTGACTTGTATTTGCCCAACTTTCAAATGTGAAATGTGACAGATAAATTGAATCAATCTACCACTCCTTATACACTGTCCAAATACATTCAGTAGCTGCTATTTTCATTGCTATGGTTTGAGCCAGTGCTTCACTTAATATTAATTGGTGTCAGCATTCATTTTTGGTCACATTGCTACTTGTATTGATGTCCTGCAACTGCAGTACTGCGAATATCTTATATTGATTTTTATTCCAGATCCTGGGATGGCTACTGATTGCCTCCATCATGGTCTTCAACCTCCTGCTGACTTGTGTGTCGAGATGTAATTCTCCAGTCAGCTACCTGCAGCTGAAGTTCTGGAAGGCCTATACCCAGCAGGAGAGTGACCTGCTGGATTTCTACTCAGCAGATCACGCCAAAAAGTTGGCTGACAGGAACCTGAAGAGTTTCTTCCAGCTGACTCCTCCAGAACCTGTCACTACCCCTCCTAACCGGGCCTGGGAGAAGATTTCCTCCCTCTACAAGTTCAGCTCCAAAAACACTTACTACAGCATCCTGCACAAGTACGTGGAGACGCGCCATAATCCTACAGACGCCAAAGACTACAGGATGTCAGTCGGTTCAGATGGCCCAGATACCGTGAATCCAGCTGCTCTATCCTTTGTGGATGAGGGCAAAATGATGCTATGAATGGGCAAGCTGATTATTATAGGAACAGCAGTAACTCATTATCACAACCTATATTAAATGCATAATTTTGTTGTTTTATTTAAATCATTATTATCTCAATGAGTCTAGGTCTTTTATAGTAAGACCCATTAAATTATATTAGTGCTGCCCCCTCTCATTCCTCCTTTTTCAATAACAATTGTTTCCATAATACAAAAATGTGTTGTTACGTAGTAGTTTACTCACTGTCAAAACATCTAGAACATACTTTTATTTTCTTTCATAATACTGCTCAGACACGCTCTACATTAAGTTTGTGGGCTGGGGCAGGAAACGTCAGTGTCTATGAAAAAAGAAACATCCATTTCCTGTAAACTAGAGCACATAGAACACTTAAGTAAACGTTTGTTACCTCTGCACATGTAGGGTCTTTATAACCCACAGCAATGTTATATTAATGTTTTATTTTTAACATTTTACGGTAGATTATATATGTCCCAGTTGGGATGGTGGGTTCAATTCTCAGGGCGGGGCTGTACAAAACAAGTACAGTATGATACTATTTTAAAGTTCTCTGGAAAAGAGTGTCTGCTAAATGATTGCCATGTGAACAATGTTAAATGTAAACATTTAAATTGTTAAAAGTTTAATTTCTTTTTTTAAATAAATAATTTCATTTAATTTTGTGCGTTTTCTACATTTGTATTGGAAAGATATTTCAAATCATGTTTTATTCTATTTTATAGCAGTACACAATTTTGTATCCCACAGGGAATATTGCATGGTTCGGGAAGTCAAATAACCAATCATTTACCCAGACCTTTAAATGATGATGCTGGTTATCAATGAATAAGTGCATAACTTTCTCTGTTTAATAATTTACTACAAATATTATATTTCTTTACATGCAGAAATGGTAATGTTAAAAAAAGATTTTTTTACTTGTTCACCACGGAGAAGTTTGTATTTAATGTACATAATATACATAAAATGACTGGCCATTTGAAATCCTGAGCACATCACATGTAATATGCTGCATTGGTTTCAGAAGTTTTTTGGCACCATTGTGTGAGGCCCTATGAGATTTGAGAGTAATGCAGTGAATGTGGTCTGAAATGCAAACACTACACTATCTATGATGGTTGAGCATGGCCCTTGTAACCACAGGGTTCTGAGTTTAGATTTCTAAGGTGGCCAGTACAAAACAGCATGAAAATCCAGTCTGTACTGTAGTCTGTATAAGAGCATCTACTGAATTACTTGTATGTTCTAAAAATTGACTGATTTCTTTGCCTAGCATTTATTTTATACTTACGAAACAATATTCTACCCTTCCGGGATCAAGAGAATGCAGTGAAGCTGGTTCAAATTAGGAAGGTAAATGCAACTTAAAAAAACACCTTTTCAACCGCATCTGCACCCCTTAAGAATGTCAGTTAGCCAAAATTGCTTTAAGTGCATTTTGCAAACTGACAATTATCCCATGTGCCCTTTCTCTTCATGGTATCTCAATTCTGTATCTATTGGTATCTAAAACCACAAATTGCTGATGATAATCTTTCTGAAATTATGAATGTAGAATTCTATAAACATATGTAAACATGTAAACTCTGCTCCAGGAACTACAGAGAACAATCAACATTGCTCTCTGTAATAAGTAATCCAATGCCGCTTATTTTTTTGAAAGACTGCAAAAGCCCTGTGGCTGATCATTTGACACTCATGGGGAAACACCAGATGAATGGTCTGAAATCACAAACCAGTTTTTCAGTATGTCAGACAGATCCATTACTGCTGATTTACATATACAGTAATAAGAGATGAGCTACACATAGCAAAAGGGAGAGGTTTAAAAAAATAGAGGGGTGGGGTTTAATAGTGGGAGATTAGATATATGCATTAGATTGTGTTGACAAGACGGCAGACAGATAAACCGAGGTAGGAGGGAGGAGTTGTGGAGGAGCAAAAGAAAGTAGGTGCAAGGTGCTTCCGTGTCTTTTGTTTTTTTCTTTTGCCTCAGACTCTTTTTGGTGAGGGATTTTAGTGAGTGCTGTATTCGTTCAGACTAAAAGTAATCCCTTTCATCTACGTTCTTTCACCACTGTGTTTTAATCTTCTAACTCCATTGTCAAAGCATTTTTTTTATTTTGGCAGTGTGTGAAGATTCCTTTTAGACACCATGGAAAATGTCCGGACCATCCTGCGCTTCTTTACAAACCAGAAGAACACCATTGGCTACAGCTTAATGGCCCTCCTGACCGTTGGGGGAGAGAGGATCTTTTCCATGTTTTCCTTTCAATGTCCCTGTAACTACGAACAGAACTTTGCGTACGGAATGCTCTTCTTGCTCGGCCCGGGTGTGGTTCTCCTGGTGTTGGGTCTGCTTTTCAGCACCAAACTGTGGCGTCTGTACACCGGCTGCTGCCTCAACCCCAGAAAGCTGTGTCCCAGGGGCAACTGTTTCAACTGCCTCAGAGTGCTTTCCAGTATCTTCTCTGGAGCCTGTGTGGCTCCTATCATGTGGCTGTGTGTGGCACTGTTGAACGGGACCTTTTATGAGTGTGCAGTCAGTGGACTGGAGGATACATTTGTGGTGGATATGTTCTGTAAGAACAAGAGCCGTAAGTGTCAGGAGGAGCTGGCCCGTGTGCCCTGTAGCAAATCCAGCCTGTCCGGTGATGAAAGTCAGGAGCTGTTGCTTATGTTACGATCTCAGTCACAGGTGAGTGCAAGCAGCAGTTTGATCCGGACTACAGTCCTCCCATTTAAATTTTATACAAAATAATTAGAAAAACATATTGTATTTGAAAAATCATTTGACGACAATCTACCTAATTTTCAACATTTCCTATTTCAATTAATCTGCTTTGATAGCTCAAATAGTGTTGCTACCAAAATATAAACCGTATTCGTACTACCAGCACCCACAAGTAGTATTGCTTAAAAGTTTGGCCTGCATATGAAATATTGTTATTTGGAATGTCAAGAAAAGGAATCAGGATGTTTATCAGTCAAAGAGTTTGTGAGGTTTTAGATCTGTTAGTCAATCGGTGAGACATTTAACCTTTAAAACCTTTACATTTTGACCCACAGACATAAGACTCTGGACATCCTTTCTAGGGATGCTCTGCCAGGCCTGTGCCTTACCAATCTTAAATTTCGGTTTATTTTAGGGCCTTTTGGTCTTGAGTCCTTACTTACGTTTTCAGCACATCTCTTTCTATCACATTGATAAATGTTATCTTCATCCCAGCTCCCCGTAACATTTTGTTCAAGAACTCTACAAGCTCTTTTAGGTACAGCGAGGGAAAACATTATTTTATCTCCTGCTGATTGTGTACGTTTGCCCATTGACAAAGAAATGATGGCAGAAACGCATGTCAACATTTTTATAAATTAATTTGCATTTTAATGAGGAAAATAATTATTTTATCAAATACCTCACTGTACCAAATAACCTAACATGGTTGTTTTAGATTTACTAGTGGTTTGGATCTTGTTGTGTACCCTATGAAGTGTCCCTGGTGTACATCTTGCTGTAATTTCAACAAACCCCAATACTGATAATTGTTCAGTACTTGAAGTGTGCAATGTTTGGTTGTAAAGGAGGAATAGTATGTTTTAAAGACAATGCCTTATTGTTATACAGTAGGCCTGAGTTAGAAACCAGATCCAACACACATGGTGCCAACAATATTTCATGCAATAATTTCAAATGAATTCTAGAGGTAATAATTCAATCTTTTCAAAAGTGTCTGTAAAATGTATGCAATATGTTAATGGGTGTTAGTTAAAATTATTTTAGGGTAAGAGGTACAGTGGGGGCAAATAAGTATTTAGTCAGCCACCAATTGGGCAAGTTCTCCCACTTAAAAAGATGAGAGAGGCCTGTAATTTTCATCATAGGTACACTTCAACTATGAGAGACAAAATGAGAAAGCTAGTGACGAGATCAATTTAACGATAGACGGACAAATCGGCTTCTCTGACTTACGTGACTGTTTCCTCACTACCGACTGGGAAATTTTCCAAGCGGCATCTGGAGGCAATATTAAGTAATACACAGAGTTCATGACTGGTTTTATTAGCAAATGTATCAACAATGTTTTACCACAGACAACTACAAAATAATTTCCTAATCAAAACACGTGGGTAAACAGTAGTAGCCGTGCCATGGTTAAGGCACAGACTGCAGCATTCAACTCTATAAAAAATCTCGGTATGAACTCAGGAAGGCAATAAAAACTACAAATAGCCAATACAGAGTCTAAGTAGAATCTCTCTACCAGGGCTCCAATACTAGGAACATGTGGAGTGGTCTGAGAACCATCACTGACTATAAAGGCTATTCAGGTAGTGTGTGGGGAAGTGCCGGCTTCTTTCCCAGAGGAACTGAACTGTTTCTATGCTCGCTTTGAGAACATCATCCTTGGCATGGACACTTAACTGGACCAGGATGGCTGCCCTTTCCAAATGACCAGGGCAGACGTTTGCAAAGCCCTAAAATGGATTAACACCCACAAGACTCCTGGACCAGACAACATCTCAGGCCGTGTTCTCAAGATCTGTGCAAACCAACAGGCTGATGTCTTTACTGATATCTTCAACCTATCACTACATCAGTTAGTGGTTTCAAAAAGTCCATTACTGTTCCTGTGCCAAAAATGCCAAAAGTCCTCTGCATGAATGACTACCGCCCTGTAGTACTCACCAATCATTATGAAGTGATTTGAGCGGCTAGTTAAAACTCACATCACAGACTCCATGTCTGCAACATTGGACCTGCTGCAGTTTGCCTACAGACATAACAGATCCACAGAGGACGCCATTGCTCTGACCCTCCACTCCGCACTCTCTCATTTGGACAAGAGGAATACATGTGAGAATGCTGTTCATTGACTACAGCTCAGCCTTCAACACCAATGTGCCCCACAAGCTGGCGGTGAAGCTCAGGGATCTGGGTCTCAACACCTCTATGTGCAGATGGATCCTGAATTTCCTGACAGGCAGACACCAGGTGGTGCGGATGGGCAGCAGCATTTCAGAGGGTGATTAAAACTGCAGAGCACATCACAATGTATGACCTGCCATCCCTGCAGGATCTCTATGCAGAGATGTGTAAGAAGATAAACAAATCATTACAGATCCCATCCACCCATGCCATGGACTGTTTACCAAGCTGCCATAAGGAAGAATGTACAGGAGTATTCTGTTCAAAACTAACAGGCTACAGGACAGTTTCTTTCCTCAGGCTGTAAGGCTGCTCAATTCAGGAACCCCCAGGGGTGGGTAGAGTACTTAAAATCTGTACTCAAGTAAAAGTACTGTTACTCATCCTAAAATGTACTCAAATAAAAGTTGAAGTACCGCCTGACAAAACTCAAGTGGGAGTAAAAGAATACTTGATCAAAAAAGAACTTGAGTACTAGTTCTAGATTTTGTTCAAGACATTATAACACCATAGTAACCACAAGGAAAAATTATTTAAGAAAGTACAAACGCAAACTGCCTTTTTAATGTTTGACTAGGCATTTGTTTTCCAGAGCCCATCGCAATGCAGAATAGAAAAACTAAATAAACTACAAAAGTAAATAATAGTGTATTTTTATTATTAATCTGTGTTGCAAATAAGACTTTTGCAAATTAAGGTCATCATACATGTTACTGGTAAAAAAATCATTGTGGGTTGTAGTGCTCAGTACTACAACGAAAGTCAATAAAATATTTGTTGTTGGGACGGTGAGGTGACGGACTGCTCCGTCATCTCCCGCTTTACCTATCTCAACAACAGTCATGAACTCATTCCGGTCCCCTTCATTGGTCTTGTCTTCAATCCTTACTCACACCAGGTCCCAATTAAGCCATTTGTGTGTGTTTAAATGTTTCTCCTCTGCTCCCCTCACTTGTCAGTCATTGTTCCATGTCCCGATGTTTCCAGTGAGTTTAGATTCATTGTGTTTGCTTTAATTTAGTAGTTTTCTCCAGTGATCGGTGTTTTCCGTTGTTTGTGTTTGAATAAAGATTACACCAACTGCTACCCCTGCCTGCCCCTGGTCCGTTCACTCCACGACATCCCGGTCGTGACAGTTGTTAGTAAGTCATGTCCTGGTTGGAATTACTGACTGCATTTGCAACTAAACCACCTAATTTGCAACAATTGCTTTCAACTAAAATCTGGGTATGTTGCTGCTAACGAAAGTGCATTTCTAAATAATAAAGTTCAATTCAAACCCAATGAACCACTAACACAAGCATACTAAAATGTTGTAGTGTTTGTATATTGTAGTTTAGCTAGACTATTACATAATCATTAGGATATATTACATGTTGTTATACTGTAAATGTTCAATGACAAAAAAGTTTAATCTAAAAAAGATAGCTATAATGATAGGATTTATTTCATGCCAAACCTCGCAGTATTTTAAGTTGTTATAGTCAACAGATGTTTCACACTTTGGCGCTTAAAGGTAAAGGTTTAAAGGTAAACACTACAATAGGAAGGTCACCCACTAAAGGTTGATTTCATTTTATTGCATGACATTAGTATTTGATCACCTACCAACCAGTAAGAATTCCGGCTCTCACAGACCTGTTAGTTTTCTTTAAGAAGCCCTCCCGTTCTCCACTCAGTTGTGCTATCACATGTCAGCACAAAAGTGCTACAATGAGGTCAAACATAGTTTTATGCTGAGTCCCGCAGTACGCTGGTTCCAGCTTTAATTCATATTAATGTACTGTTTTCATTATAGGAAGAATTAGATGTTCTCACAATTCTTTAAGATCGTGTGGCCAAAAACATAGAGCTGGACTACACAACGTCTGTTGTTGTAAGGAGAAAGTGCTGTAAGGGAAATATCACAACCATACTTTTCCTGGAAGAAAACTCCTTATGTCAATTTTGTTGGAGAGGATGGAGATGACTATGGTGGACTTCAGAGTTCTTCAGGTTGATTTATGGTTAGACAACATTTAATGTATTATGGTAAAATATCTTGTGGTTCACAGAATTTAAATGTCGTAATTAAATTACAGGATTGTAGTGATGATGGCACTCAGTGTAGGATGTTGATGATAGAGTTGCAGAGGTCCTATAGAGTGTTTGAAGGCAGACCAGACCAACGTCAATTCACATATGACCAATCTGCTTTGGAGCAGAAAAAATACTATGTCACAGGAAAGCTTGTGGCCAGGTCTTTACTAGCCTAAAATGCATGAACCCTTCTTTGCTCTTGCTGATGTGGTCAAGATGCACAGCTTGAGAGTTTAGACTTCAACAGTTTTCCTGACCAAGATTTGCAGCTAAAAGCCCAATGGGTATTTGTGGTCATCTACCATATTCATTATTTAGTCATCCAGATGTCCTATACAGTGGCAAGAACAAGTATTTGATACACTGCTGGTTTTGCAGGTTTTACTTACAAAGCATGTAGTGGTCCGTAATTTTTACCATAGGTACACTTCAATCTAAAACAAAAATCTAGAAAATCACATTGTATGATTTTTAAATAATTAATTTTCATTTTATTGCAAGACATAAGTATTTGATCACCTACCAACCAGTAAGAATTCCGGCTCTCACAGACCTGTTAGTTTTTCTTTAAGAAGCCCTCCTGTTCTCCACTCATTACCTGTATTAACTGCCACTGTTTGAACTCGTTACCTGTATAAAAGACACCTGTCCACCCACTCAATCAAATATACTCCAACCTCTCCACAATGGCCAAGACCAGAGAGCTGTGTAAGGACATCAGGGATAAAATTGTAGACCTGCACAAGGCTGGCATGGACTACAGGACAATAGGCAAGCAGCTTGGTGAGAAGGGAACAAGTGATGGCGCAATTATTAGAAAATGGAAGAAGTTCAAGATGACGGTTAATCTTCCTCAGTCTGGGGCTCCATGCAAAATATCACCTTGTGGGGCATCAATGATCATGAGGAAGGTGAGGGATCAGCCCAGAACTACACGGCAGGACCTGGTAAATGACCTGAAGAGAGCTGGGACCACAGTCTCAAAGAAAACCATTAGTAACACACTACACCGTCATGGATTAAAATGCTGCAGCATACGCAAGGTCAGCGCATGTCCAGGCCCATCTGAAGTTTGCCAATGACCATCTTGATGATCCAGAGGAGGAATGGGAGAATGTCATGTGGTCTGATGAGACAAGAATAGAGCTTCGTTCTCCAAACACTTGCCGTGTTTGGAGGACGCAGAAGGATGAGTACCACCTCAAGAACTCCATCCCAGCCGTTAAGCATGCAGATGGAAACATCATTCTTTGGGGATGCTTTTCTGCAAAGGGACAAGGACGACTGATCCGTGTAAAGGAAAGAATGAATGGGGACATGTATCGTGAGATTTTGAGTGAAAACTTCCTTCCATCAGCAAGGCATTGAAGATGAAACGTGGCTGGGTCTTTCAGCATGACAATGATCCCAAACACACCGCCCGGGCAATGAAGGAGTGGCTTCGTAAGAAGCATTTCAAAGTCCTGGAGTGGTCTAGCCAGTCACCAGATCTCAACCCCATAGCAAACCTTTGGAGGGAGTTGAAAGACTGTGTTGCCCAGCGACAGCCCCAAAACATCACTGCTCTAGAGGAGATCTGCATGGAGGAATGGGCCAAAATACCAGCAACAGTGTGAGAACCTCGTGAAGACTTACAGAAAACGTTTGACCTCTGACATTGCCAACAAAGGGTATATAACACAGTATTGAGATGAACTTTTGTTATTGACCAAATACTTATTTTCTACCATAATTTACCAATAAGTTAATTATAAGTCCTACAATGTGATTTTCTGGATTTGCTTTTGCTCATTTTGTCTCATAGTTGAAGTGTGCCTATGATGAAAATTACAGGCCTCTCTCATCTTTTTAAGTGGGAGAACTTGCACAATAGGTGGCTGCCTAATGACTTTTTTGCCCCACTGTATGTTCGACTTTTCTGATGTATCACATCATGTGATGTGATTTTCTGGACTTTTGTTTTAGATTCTGTGTCTCAAAGTTGAAGGGTACCTACAATAGAAATCTACATGTTTTTTATGTTGGAAAACCTGCAAAATCAGCAGTGTATCAAATACTCCACACTGTATATACTCCTTCTGTTTATTTTATGAAAATAGACTTTGGGAATGTTTATTTACACTGCCTGGCCAAAAAAGTAACTGTATTTAAATAAGCAAATACTTAAGAGCCTATGATTGAATTATTACTGCAATGATTAATGATTCAACTGGCAATTCTTTTAACCCTAACTCATTGCAGTAAGTAGCTTCCGTAAGGGTTAAAAAAAAAATCAGAAGAGGTATCCTGTGGTCGTGGAAAAGATGTTTCTGTGTTTCAGAAGGGTGAAATAATTGGCAATCAAGCAAAGAAAACAACAAAGGATATTGCTGAAAATACTTGAATTGGGTCAAGGTTTTAACAATATTTTGTTAAAACCTGGTAAACCCTCAACATTGCAGAATAAATGTGGTCAGAATTGTTTTTTGAATGATTGTGATCAGAGATCACTTTAGTTATTTGTGAAATCAAATTATAAAAAATCAACTGTAGTATTCAAGTCCATGATCAATAGAGAAAGTAAGAGTATTTCCACATGCACAATGTGATGAGAACTCACAGGATTGGAAATAAACAGTTGTGTGGCCACAAGAAAGCTATTGGTTAGTGTGGCTAATCGAAAAATTGGATTTACAATTTGCTATGGAACATAAAGTTTGGACTCTGGAGCAATGGAGAAAGGTCATGTGGTCTAATGAGTCCAGAGTGACCCTATCCCAGAGAGATGGGCATGTCAGTGAAAGAAGGGAAGCACATTAAGCAATGCATAGTGCCCACTGTACAAGCCACTGTACAGCAACATTATGTGGCAATAAAATGAAGTCAGTTGATGTACTGAATGACCAGGTTATCCAATGAGTAGATTTTTTCTTTCCTGATGGCAAGGGCATATTCCAGGATTACAATGCCAGGATTCATTGGGCTCAAATTGTGCAAGAGTGGTTCGGAGAGCATGAGAAATCATTTTCACACATACATTTGCTTCCACAGACTCCCCACTGAACTATTAGTTTGCAACTTTTTTTGTCCAGGCTCTCATTCATGCATTTGTCTATGTATTCTCAGATACTTGGCTGGTGTATCATCATCATTTCAGCCTTAATTGGGCTCTTCGGTACCTGCTACACGAACTGTCGCTCGCAGGTCAGCTATATGCAGCTCACCTTCTGGAAGCGCTACACTGAAAAGGAGAATGAACAGTTTGATACCTATGTTTTGGATTATGCCTCCAGGCTGGCCGAAAGGAATCTCAAAAGCTTCTTTGAGAACCGTGAACCCGAGAAATTCCCATTGCCAAACCATAAGGCCTGGGAGGAGATCTCTGAACTGTACACATTCACTAAGAGTGAGCAGTACTACAGCACCCTGCAGAGGTATGTGGAACGTGATGGCAGAGACTACAGCCCTGAGGAAAGACTAATCGTGATGGATTTGGAGCAGCCATAGACGAGAGCTGAGGGGGGACAATAATGGCTTTGATATTTTTACATAGAAGGACACAGACTAATTTGAAAGACCACTGCACTGGATATTGTATGACCCTTTCTATTGTAACTTTCTTCCTGTTCATTTGATAATTTCTACCTTAATTTGACTTTTAAGACGTGGGTGTATAAAAATAATAATAATAATACATTTATATAGCGTTTTTCAGGGACCCAAAGACGCTGTACAAAAGTGACTTGGAACAGAAAACATACATAAACAAAATAAATACTATGAGAAAATAACGAAGATTGAGAGTGTGGGATTTGGCATGGCTATCGGTAGGCGATTTTGAACAGATGAGTCTTGAGGCATTGCTGGAGGATGGGGATAGTCTCAGAGTCATGGATGGTTTTGGGGAGAGAATTCCAGAGACTAGGAGCAACTCTTAAAATTGTCCTGTGTGAAGGAAATTTAATGAATTGATGTTTTCTTATTGAATAAAGAACTGGGTCCCCATGTTTAGATAAGAACAGGAATGTTGGTTGTGCTGTGGGAAAGGAAGTATGAGGTGGCGAGGTAAATGTAAATCTTCAGCAGGATGGGGGAAGATGCAGATCAATGGGTTTTAGGACAGGATAGAGGAAGATACACAATTGGATGAAAAAGGATGGATAAGGAACATATGTTTTTTTTATTGTACGACCATGCAGATTTTCACACCCACTCATTCCTCTATAAGTATCGAATGAACTTCCAAATGTGTTAGAGATTATTCACTGTTATTTTGTAACCTGTGTACTCTCTCCTTGCAAGAATAAACTGTTTATTGTGCAACAGTTTTCCTCTGTCTTACCTACCATTTTCGAAAACTGTCTGGATTAAAATAATTGCCATCCCACCTGTCACTAAAAGCCTTTTAGTTTGGATTTGAGGATTATGAAGTTGCCTGCAGTACTGGAACGGAGTGTGTCTGTTGGATGATATGGAAGAAGGTCAGAGAGGTAGGCAGGGGCGATATTGTCTAGGGCTTTATATGTCAATAGGAGGATCTTGTAGTTGATGCGTTGGGAGATAGCATGCCAGTGTAACTCACAGAGAATAGAGTTGATATGCTGTCGGGACTTGTTGAGTGAGTAGTCTGGCAGCAGAGTTTTGAACCATTTGAAGCTTATGTAGAAATGTAGATTTGATGCTGTTGAGTAGGGAGTTGCAGTAGTCAAGACGGGAGGTTATGAATGCATGAATTAGTGTTTCAGTAGCAGGGCGGGAGAGGTAAGGTCTGAGATGGGTGATGTTGCATAGATGGAAGACCAAAGATTTTACAATCTGTTTGACATGCTGATCAAATGAGAGTGTAGAATCCAGTATGATGCCAAGATTTCATGCGTGGGGGGATGGAGAAACAACGGTGTCATCGATGCTGAGATTGAAAGTACCAGTTTTGGTGAGGGTGGATTTGGTTCCAATGAGTAGAAGCTCTGTTTTGTCACTGTTTAGTTTGAAGATTAGCAGAGGACAGGCACATTAGCAGCAGGCAATATAAAACAAAAAACAGTAAAACGACTGAACGTTTTAGAGAAGACAGGAAGAAATTGTTGAACAGTTCCAGTGAAAAGCAGCAATCCAACGCGATGCCAGCAGATACTTTCAACCAGAAGTAGAGACGAGACAAGCATGTGACAGTATGAGCAATGTATGTAGAGTATAGATGTGGTAAAACATACTTCTTTATCATGCCTTTTGCCTTTATTCATAGAATTAATAGATAGCCCACTCCTATTATAATGCTATATTGTATATTGGAATGTTACATTGTATTATTAACCTAATTTGTAATTATAAAAATCCTTAATATAACACTACATCTAATTTTGAAGAGAAGCATCATACAATTGGAAAATGTTTGATAATAACTTACATTTCGATTATTCAGTGTTAATACAATAAAATAATTTGGTCACCTTTACGTGCCATTTAATGTGCCATATTAAAAAAGTAGCACACTGTTTTGTACATTTTTGGGGGAAATACATTTCTTTCTACTATTATGTTTGTTTATGTTATCAACAACACATTCAAGGAAATAAACAATTGTTTTACAACTGAGAAAACCTTTAGGCTGATGAATTTATGTACAAAAGCTTTGAGGACCAGGTGTGGCACATTTTTAAAACGATTTACATTCCATAACGTCTGACTAAGAGGGGATACATACCTGTAAGTATGTGTATGTGTTAAGACTTGTCATCACGAATTACCCCAGGATTTCAGGCACCTACAGCCTCTCAGTACTACTCTCTTTGTCGGGGATTTATGTGTTTTGAACTATAAGTTACTTGAGCAGTAATATTTCCTAAAATTAATTAAAAAATGTGTAGGGTCACATACATTATTCACCCTTATTATTGATTTATTTCAAGTAGTTCTGGTCAACAATCTTTAGCAATGTTTTGTACACATGACAATCTGTAATATTAATCTATTTTAGCTGGCACTACTGAGCATGCATAGTGCTGATTTCTGAAGAACTACAGTGGGTATAGAAAAGAATCACCCCCTGTAAAATAATCACATTTTGTTGCTTTGCAGCCTGAAATGAAGACACAGTTTTTGTTTCATTCAGCTGTATTTCCTCAGTGCAACTTATAACTGTGCTTCTAGGCACTGATAAAGCCTTTGATTTTTTTTGTATCCATCTCCTGACTTGTGCCTGTCCACAACTTTATCCCGGAGATCTTTTGACAATGCCTTCCCACCCATAGTTGATTGTTGTCTTCAGTTGCACTACCAAGGACTGAAATGCTTCAGGAAAAGCTCGTTTCATGCTAAGCTAATCAAAATGACCACAGCTGAAAGTCAATTGGCTTTGTGTGCTATTAAGAAGGTTATTAACTACACCTGGTTGGGTTTACAAGTCATTTTTAGGAGGGAGTGATTCTGTTTCCAACTCAGTGGTTCTGTTTTTTTTATTTGTAATAATTTTTTTCTGACAAGTTGGTATTATATCTTTCACTTGGATGTTATAAGTTATAAATACAGCTGAATAACACAAGAATAGATTTTGTCCGTTTTCATTTCAGGCTGCAGAGCAACAAAATTTGATTATTTTAAAGGGGGTGATTCTTTTCTGTACCCACTGTAACTGGAGGTAAAGCTGATACTATTACAGAATGCGATATAAGACAATGCTGCAAATTATGGGAATGGCTTCTCTTATTACTGTTAACTATATGGTTTTTAGGTTAGGTCATCATGACAAATGAACACAGCATGACAAGCTGCTTAATACTTATTCAGAAATATATTTTTTCCTTACAAAAATGATTTGAACTGGAATAAACCACCAAAAGACCTTAGACGTGCACCAAGATTTACATTTTTAAATCCAGGTTAAAAACATTTCTCTTTTCACGTTCCTATGACTGAGTTCTTAAACTCACTAAACATAACCGCACTGTTTGGTCTAACAGCTTTTATAGCCTCCTATGTTTTTTCACATTTTATTTTGTTTTATTCTATTTCATATTCTTATTCTAGGTTTTGTTATTATGCAGTATTTTATATTTCTCTTTTTGATTTATTTTGTTATTAAATGTATATTCTGCTATCTTTTACCAATTATATAACACAAGTTCTGGTGCTATCAGAGGAATAACCTCTCTGTAAATGTTACAATCTGCGGATGACGGATAATGCAAGTTCTTGTGCTGCTGCTTAGACATTGATGTAGGGTATTTTCTCACAAAAGTACTGAGAAGTTTATCCAAGTGCTGGAGTGCGAGGATTGAGATACCAGGAATACACCTTATTTAGAATCAATAATCGAATGATTCCCAAAAATCAAGAACTACAGTCCCCTCCAAAAGTATTGGAACGGCAAGGCAAATTCCTTCGTTTTTGTTGGTCCCTGAAGACATTTGGGTTTAAGATCAAAAGATGAGTATGAGACGAGTTAATGAATTTCTGTTTTAATTTCCTGGTATTCACATCTGGATGTGTTAGACAACTTAGGACATACTTTATGTACAATATGTGTTGTAATGGGTAATTGGATGAATTTGCTTAGAAACACCTTCAAACTAAAGCTTTTCAGACAGAAAATAAAACTTGTTTTATTTGAACCGTTTATTAGAAACATTCACAACAATAATGTATGCAGCTCTTGGTGTTGTTACTCAGTTCCATCACATGTTCATTTATACAATACTAATTATAATAATATCAACACCATACTATCATTAATAGCACTCCCCATAGACACTGAGCAGAGTACACACTACCGATCCCTACCATGAAAATGAAACATAACCAGATGGAGGCAATATCGGTGGGTGGGTTGTACCCGCATGCTAGTGAGGCAAGTATATGACAGACTGAGTAACCTGTAGATTAAATAGTTACTATTAAATCTGATATTGTGATAGGAGCGATCCTAGGCATCAGCTGATTCGTCGCTGACCAAAGACCACTCAGGTTTCCTGTTGGAGCTGCTATGCTAATTTATCAAATCAATGGAGAACATAGTCCAAACAACACAACATGGTCTTTAACAGAAGACATTAAGTTCACTGTACAGAGGATATAAACACATGTACGACACATTTATTCCACATTATATGGTGGAATAACTAACAGCTTAAAGACTGCAACACTTTAACTTTAGGTCTCACATGCATACATGACACAGGATAAGCTAACATACTTAGAAACTTAGAAAAATGTGCCTTGGTGACAATAACGGGAAACTAAGCCTGTTTCGGTTCCAGTTGAGTACTCCCTTTGGTGGAGGTGGCTAGACATAAATATGAACTTTTTGACACCTTAGCCCAGCCACCGGAGGTAAACTGCTAGACTGTCTGGAGCCAATAGAAAGATACCACACGTAGACACAGGGGTAATAACATATATAAGGGGGCAGTTCACTAGGGAGGGGGCTTCTGCTTTGGCTTCTGCTTAATCTTCTTCTTGATAGGGAGGCATCGCTATATGTAAAGTCTCGTCGGGGTTACTCTTTTATACTTTTATTCTCTTGCATTAAAATAGTTAGAACTATAACCGGTTCATTCTTTTGATTCCAATGTAGTCACGTTTCCACCACAATTACTATACATTTTTGTGATGTAAAAGAATTAGACAAATATGAATCATTTCAGAAATGTTTCAACTATTATTGTGACCTATAATGTGAACAATTCAATTGAAAAATGAACTGAAATCTTTATGGGGGAAAAATGAAAAATAAAAACCTTACAATAACCTGGTTGCATAAGTGTGCACACCCTCTTATAACTGGGGATGTGGCTATGTTCAGAATTAACCAATCCCATACAAACCCATGTTAAATAGAAGTCATTGCACACATGCTATCATTTAAAGTAACTCTGATTAATCACAAATAAAGTTCAGCTGTTCTATCAGAGGGAACTCAGAGGGATCTCATTGTTGAAAGATATCAGTCAGGAGAAGGGTAAAAAAGAATTTCCAAAGCATTAGATATACAGTACCATGGAACACAGTGAAGACAGTCATCATCAAGTGGAGAAAATATAGCACAATAGAGACATTACCAAGAACTGGGCTTCCCTCCAAAATTGATGAAAAGAGGAGAAGAAAACTGGTCAGGGAGGCTTCCAAGAGGCCTACAGCAACATTAAAGGAGCTGCAGGAATTTCTGGCAAGTACTGGTTGTATGCTACATGTGACAACAATCTCGAGTATTCTTCATATAAATGGGATATGGTGTAGGGTGGCAAGACTGAAGCCTTTTGTTACAAAGAAAATCATCCAAGTCCGGCTGAAAACATGTGCAAATGTGTCATGGTCTGATAAAACCAAGGTTGAACTTTTTGGCCATAATTTCAAAAGGTATGTTTGGCGCAAAATACAAAACTGCACATCACCCAACGAACACCATACCCACAGTGAAGCATGGAGGTGGAAGCATCATGCTTTGGGGTTGTTTTTCTTCAGCTGGACCTTAGTCAGGCTAGAGGGAATTATGAAAAGTTCCAAACACCAGGCAATGTTGGCACAAAATTAGAAAGCTGAAGATGAAGTTCACCTTTTAGCATGACAACGACACAAAGCACACATCCAAATCCACAAATGCATGGCTTCACCAGAAAATGTTTCAATTGAAATGTTCACCTCATAGGTCACATTAAAGGTGGAAAACGTTCTGACATGATATATGATTTAAAAAAAATAAAAATCACAAACATCTGGCATTTTTACAGAAGTGTGTAGATTTTTCATATCCACTGTATGTTAATGAAAAAAAATTGTATAGGCTTTGGCTGCAAATCCAACCTCTTCTGATTTGTTTGTCAGCTTAAACTTGCATATCCATATGTAACTGCTTGTTTATTTCTCTTATTCGGAGCACTAATTTTGTAACTGCATGTACTGCATGTTTTGCCTTTACTTTGGCCATGTTATGAACTGTTCTGCTTGTGTTCATTTTTTATGTCATTTATATGCTACGTTTGACAGGAAAGTGGGGAATGATAGAGGAGAGATTTCTTTGCTTAAATAACATTTGGCTGGATTCCAACCCATGATACAGCAGTATGTGTCCCAGAGGTTGTGTTGAGTGTGTTAAAACTCTGCCAATGTCATGTTATTTTGTTGTTGTCGGGTAATTCTCTGGCATATTCTAATATGTTTCTAGTTGGTCCATTCTCTACTCATTATATGGCTCATGCAAGAGATTAAGCCAGCCAGGAATATTACTTAGTCTGAAATAATAACTACGTGATGCTTCAAAACTAAAACTAAGTGGAAATATGCCTAGCATGTAAAGATAATAGCAAATATCCCTTGACATGTACATAAATTGTATTGTTAGTCACGTGTGTTTTTGTTGCAAATAACAGGAATTAAATCAATTGTATCCAGTGGTGCAACCCTGTGTAAACTGAATTCTAGCCAAAAGAAACATAAAGTTCTTAAACAAAACATTCTAAACTAAAATTACTAATACAAAAACTCAGTTACTGTAGGGTTTCTATAAATTGTTGAAAGAACTCCCCGTTATTCTCAAAATTTATGTTTTGTATTTTTCCCGAAAAACTGCATAGCCTAGGGTTGCTTGTCATTTGACACTCAGCAGATGGTCTGCAATCACAAACCAGTTTTTCAGGATATCAGACTGTTCCATTACTGCTGTTTTGTTTTTGTTCTGCAATCACAAACCAGTTTTTCAGGATATCAGACTGTTCCATTACTGCTGTTTTGTTTTACTGACTAAGTGAAGGATAGGAGTAGGAGCAAGACCGAGCAAGTGATTTAAAAGAAAAATTATAATGGGTGGGGTTTATGGAGTAGATATTTATGGATTAAGTGTGTTGACAAAGATGGGAGACCCAGATGAAGTGACGGAGTGTGAAGGGAGGAGTTTGTAGAGAAAGAACAGGAGAAACCCAAACATACAGTATGTTCTCATGAGCCGCATAGGGAATGCAATGTTTGCTGGCTGGTTTTTATTCTGGCTTTCATAATAACTCTGCCGCACTGTTGAATGGGACCTTCTATGAGTGTACAGTCAGCGGACTAGATAATACATTTGTGGTGGATATATTCTGTAAGAACATGACCCATAAGTGATAGAAGGAGCTGACCTGTGTGCCCTGTAGGCAAATCCAACCTGCCCAGTGACAAAAGTCAGGAGCTGTTGCTCATGTTACGATCTCAATCATAGGTGAGTGAGTGTATGCAGTAGTTAGAGCTGGACTATAATCTTCACAATTTTTATTACAATTTGCTTAATTTAGTTTAGTTTTTTTAAGAAACATGATTTTTTTTCTTTTCACAAATTCAGTTCCCACTTCATTTTGTTCTGTTCCTGTCTCAGTGCCTGCACCTCTGATAGCTCAAAAGAAAAGTGAAATTCCTGTACCTAGATATGGTAGATCCGATGTCCAAAAAGACCATTGATCTTAAATGTTTGCACAGCAGCTGTTGGTGGCGATCAGAATCATCTGCAAGATGAAGTATGACAAAGATGGTCAGGATATGGAGGGTGCTGTGGCGGACAACAACTACATTCATTATTTTACACCTACCATGTGTCCAATTATCTGTTACAAACATGTCTTTATAATGGTACTGTCTTGATCTATTTTTCTTTGTGAATGTTAAACTAACATATTTTTAGTCTGAGTTCAATTATCAGTTATAAACATGTCTTTATGATATTACCTTTATCTATTGTACACTGCAAATGTACATAGATGTTGACCAGAGAACTGATCTGGAGGCCCAATTATGAAGCAAGTGATTATTTAGAAATTCAGTTTCAAACGTTCAAATTAACGATTCATTCAAAACAAACTGCGCACCACTATTGCTAATGTTAGCCTATAATCCTATCGCAACTGCCTGTTTTCTGTCCAGAAACGTTGATAGAATCTGGTTCAAAGCACTGCTATTCCTTAATTGATTACGTGGCTAATTCGAATTTGATTCAGAGAAGTATTGTGCCAAATCCCATCTTCCTATATGTTGCACACTTGGACACAAAGGAACCTCCAGGCGTGCATTAGTTTTGAAATGACGTATTTATTCTCATTCTCTGTGAACACAGAAACACCTCAGCCGCACGTTCTCTCTCCATCCAGACGGATATTACGTCCTCCAACCCACGTGAGCGCCCTCCTGTGTAACCCGAAGGACCCCACACGCTGCCCACAGTGCCTGCGCGTGCCTCACTCATCAACCCCCAAATTGACCCACTAAAATCACCACAGCTGTTACCTCCTCAGAACGTGCACATCAGATCACCACCAAAAATCTGAACAATCAACACAATACATTAGAATGGGGGGGTGTGCCCACTGTTCAGCGTCCACCACAAGGTGGGCCCCACACTCTCCCCTCCAAAAGAGATGTCGTCTCGACATTAAGGATTTCCCAAAGTACTTAGGTCTTTGACCAATGAGTTCTAGTGGTAGGATGTATGGGAGCCAGTCTTTCAGGATACTTTCTGTTTAGCAACAGTCTTTGACATGACCAATAACTCCCTTTTTATGTCATGTGTTGGCCACAGACATCACTGGCCAGGTGATATCTGGAACTGCCCTCCGCTACTCATGCGGGTTATGCATCTAAGACTGCAAGGTTTTTACCCTTTTTCTGCCCCATCACTAATTTCTCAGACCCACATATGCTACTGTATGCCTCACCTATATCAGTGTTCTTATATGTGTCCGTGGTCTGCTCTTCGGGTGTCCCACTCCTTAACTAACAAGGAAAACTTAACCTTAACCTTCTCACAGCCTAAAATACTACTATGAACTTTTCTTCACTTCAACTGTCACAACTATGACTTTGAACTTATGTCTTTCTTTTAGCTGTTTTTATCACTTGTCTCT
>JACXGJ010007618.1:0-29892 GCA_016801105.1 Esox niger
GCTGACAGCTGAAGTACAGGCAGGTAGCAGGCAGAGTAGTCGGGGACGGGCAGGAGGTCGGTACACGAGCTGACAGCTGAAGTACAGGCAGGTAGCAGGCAGAGTAGTCGGGGACGGGCAGGAGGTCGGTACACGAGCTGACAGCTGAAGTACAGGCAGGTAGCAGGCAGAGTTGTCGGGGAAGGGCAGAAGGTTGGTACATGGGCTGACAGCTGAAGTGCAGGCAGGTAGCAGGTGTGGGAGTTGATGATGATGAACAGGTGCGCGATCTCAGCTCAGGAAGGTGAGGACCCGCCTCTGCGGAATCACGGAGGCGGCGACCTGACAGTACCCCTCCTCCAATGGACGCCTCCAGATGGACCACCCCGGGCGCCCGACCGCCGGTGATGGAAGTCCCTGATCAGCCCTGCGTCCAGGATCTGTCAACGGATCTGGCAACCTTGAGGGACTGAGGCAGTTTCAACCGTACCGCAACCAGATTGATGACCCAGTCTACCGTGAACGGACCGATGTACCGAGGAGAACTTGGTCCGTAGGGGCAAGTCCTTAGTGGACAACCTTACTTTCTCTTCCACGGAGTACGCTCAGTCTGACATGCGGAGACGGTTGTCTGGTAATTCCCGGAGAACCTAAGCAGAGTGGCTCTGATACAATGCCAGGTGCAGTGGCAGCATCGGATGTGTGCCTGGACGGAAAGCACCGCCAGATCCCTCTCCTGGGACGATAAACAGCGGGGGGCTGGTAACCAAAGAGGCACTGGAATGGGGACATGCCTGTGGCATATGTGGGCAGAGTGTTGTGGGCGTACTTTACCCAGGGAAACTGGGGGAACCAGGTGGTGGGGTTAACAGAGACCAGGCAGTGAAGGGTGCATTCACTTTCTGTTTTGGCCATTGGTTTGGGGATGGAAACCGGAGGAAAGGTTGACTTTTCTGGAGCCCGGTCTCGCCCACTCCAACACCACCTCCACCTTAGACGGACACATCCTCACCTCCCCCTTAGAGACGATGTACACCAGGAAAGAGATGGTCGGCACGTGAAATTCACATTTCTTGGCTTTAACATAATGCTGGTTCTCCAGCAGGCGACGGAGGACCTGTCTCACATGCTGGCTGTGTTCTGACAGATCCCTGGAGAAGATGAGGATGTCGTCCAGGTATACAAAAACAAAACACCCTATCATGTCTCCCAGGACGTCATTGACGAAATGCTGGAACACCGCCAGAGCATTGGTAAGGCCGAACGGCATCTCCAGGTACTCAAAGTGACCCATAGGCGTGTTGAATCCGGTGAGTCACTCGTCCCCATCCCTGATTCTCACCAAGTGATACGCGTTGTGGAGGTCAAGTTTGGTGAAAATCGTGGTGCCCTGGAGGGAGTCAAAGGTGGAGTTCATCAGACGGAGGGGGTATTTAACGGTGATGCTGTTGAGACCCCGGTAGTCGATGCAGGGACGGAGAGTGCCGTCCTTTCCCTCGAAGAAGAAGCCTGCTGCCAGAAGGGAGGAGGACGGCCGGATTGCAACTTGAATCTAGGGACTCCCTGCTGTACCTCTCCATTGCCTCCCTCTCCGGCTTAGAGAAGCTATAGAGACGACTCTTAGGGAAGGTGGAACTGGGCAGCAATTCGATGGCGCAATCGTAGGGCCTATGTGGTGGTAACGAAAGCGCGCCCTGCTTATTGAACACCTCCCCTATGTCGTGATAAGCGGCGGGCACTCCGAACAGGTCGGGAGGTTGGGAACTGGTGGTCTGGTCCCACACGATTTGGGGGCAGGCCACTCACAGGCAGTCGGCATGGCAGGCAGAACTCCACTTGATTATACTTCCTGCTGCCCAGTCTATGAGGAGTGTCACAGAATCAGTTGTATTTGGGGGGAGTTGGTGACAAGGAAGCGGATGGTTTCGGTGTGGTTACCGGAAATAAGTAATTGAATGGATTCAGTCCAGGATGTAACCCTGGCCCAATGATCCGTTGATGGAACATTCCCCTAATGTGCATTCCACAGAGAGTGCATTTTTGGAAACAGACAATATGGAGAAAGTAAAATGGCTCAGCAGACTTCCATAATCAAAAGGATGAATGCCATTACAGTGAATATCCAAGTAACATTCCCCTGTTGGTTACTGCAACAGGCACTAAATAAAATAAATGCCCACAAAATCAACAGTTTTATACATCTTCCATACACAATTGCTCAATGGGTTTGCGTCAAGGAAAGTATATTTGTGAATACAAAATATATTGTTTCCTAAACATCTTCAGAAAAATAGACAGCAGTCAGACAAACATAAAAGTTAGGACTTGTTTATGAAGATAATGACCTTTCACTCACTCAAATTGGAGGTGATATGTGATGCATAAAATATTCTACTGAATGTGGTAGCAAACAGAAGGTTGTACATACCACTTGTTCATTCTGCCGAACCAGAATTATGTGATTGAAGATGGGATGCCTAATGTTGATTGTTGAATACACTAATTTGACAAGCAGCATATTTTCCAAAGCTAAAAACACCCACTATCCTCTTTAGGGATATTCTCTGGTTAAGGAAGGAACAACGGAGCCACCCAAATAAGTTATTTTGGCATGCCCTCAAAATGTTATAATATGGCTGCTCCATTGTCAATCTCAGAAATCTGTTTTTCATAGACTGTCTGTATGACCAAGTCAAGTTAAATTATGACAATTATATTAGCCTATTGAGTGGTAAAAAAGAGTTGATTTTGTAACTGTATAATTGCAACTGTAGCTTTGGCTCATTTGTTAACATGGAGTACAATGATGGCCATACCCAGTAGGATACACTTTTAGCCTATCCATATATTTTTATCAATTAGTTGGTGTAGCCCTAATCTTTTCCATTAGCAAGTTTTTTTATTGCAGTAACAAGGCTGAGCAGAAAAAGAGACACTGGCCTCCACTGATTTCCCTATATAAATAAAAGTAGATACATATTTATACAGTTGTGCTCAAAAGTTTGCATACCCTTGGAGAATTGGTAATATATGTACCATACCATTTGTAAAGAAAACAAGAGTGAGCAGGTAAAAATATATTTGTATATTATTTTCCATCTTTATAAAGTTCCAATACTTTGTAAAAATACATTGTTACACATGTCAGCATATTTCCAAGCCCCTGTTGAAATGTATACAAAATAAATATGCCTATTTGAAGTCATTAGTGGTGTCAGAGGTGCAATCCAAGAATAGAAGACAAGTGTGACAACTATGCCATCTGCTGCCCATCCTCCCCCTGCAGGAGGTGGGCCTCAGCTCTCGATGTCACCGGCCTTCTGAAACCACCGCCCATCATCAACCCATCACACCTGTTGTCTCGTTTAGCGCACCTGATCACCATCCAGTCATTTTCCCCAGTATATATGTTCCCTCTGCTCCCTCTGTCTTTGTGTGTTATTGTCTCTTTGCCGTGAGCAGACTTCAGCTGCAATATATTAAAAATACTACAAGTCACTACGACTCAGTCTCCTCAGTCCGCTGGTCCTCACCTCATACAGCTGACAACAAGATTTAACAAACACATTTGCTGTGTATCCCTAATTACTGTTACTGTGTGAATGTTGCACACCTGTACCAGTACTGCACAAAAAACATCTTCTGAATTGTCCATGTTCTTTAAAAATCTAGTTAGGTCTGGAAATATTTTGACTGTTCGACAGTCACATAAGAAAGTGCTATCACTGACCTGGACCATTACGAACGGCCACAAGATTAAAAAGACATTGATTCAATTCCATCATGTCATTCTTCAAAATGATTATAATGACGATAGTAATGATTATGAAATCTCGACTCCCCATGAAAGCTCTGTCTGTGTAGTAACAGAATATAATGTCTGATCCAGGTATATGTGTCTCTCCCAGCTGACAGATAAGGAAAGGTGCAGGATAGTGAGAAAAGGAATGTATATGAATACACTTAATCATGATCAGGAAACTGTACACTGGAACAAAATAGCTAA
This sequence comes from Esox niger, assembly GCA_016801105.1. NCBI lineage: Eukaryota > Metazoa > Chordata > Actinopteri > Esociformes > Esocidae > Esox > Esox niger. The sequence goes on from JACXGJ010007618.1 coordinate 3,986, forward strand.
ATGTTTTGTGCTTCACTGTAGTCACAGCTTGAGGCAGTGTGTGTACCCTTTAGATCAGTGTTTCTCAACCCTGGTCCTGGACGCCCCCCTGCCCTGCTGGTTTTAGATCTTTCCCAGCCCAAACATACCTGATGCAGCTCATGAATGACTTGATAATCAGCTGATAATGTCAATCAGGTGTTATGAGCAGGGAGAGATCTAAAACATGCAGGGCAGGGGGGCATCCAGGAGCAGTGTTGAAAAACACTGCTTTAGATACTTATTTCCAAACTATTTAGATTTTCTTTACTGAAAGGGGCAGCCATGCAAGTGTCTTTGGAAGTGGCAGTCCAATTGAATGAAAGAAAGGTATGTTCAAAATGTTGCCGGTATAACTTTGATAAAGACAATAAGTTAAAACATTTATGGTATTGGGGCCTCAACAAGTCTCTGCTTAGGGCCCCCAAATCTCAAAAAGGGCTTCTGGCAAATCACTGGGATCCGCATGCAAGTTTGCAAAATGGGCACAGAAATACATAACAGACGAGAACAGAACCTGCAATTATTAGAGCGAAGTGCAATTCATTTTCTAAATGCAATATTCATAAATAAACTGGGATTTATAAACTGGGGGGTCTAGAGCAAGTAGAATCACATGGCCTATAATACTCCCCGCAGGATTAATAATGAACACAAAGCATGCCTTGATCACAGGCGTTAATCTGCAAGTCCATGCTGTCAGATATGCCGTGAACAAGGTTTCAACAATGCTGTGAGAATTAGATAAAAATCTAAATAATAAAATGAGTGCAGTGCCATACAGTCTTCATAGAGAATAATCATGAAAATAAATCTTGCAAACAAAATATACAGGTAGGCCTGGATATATTTGGACACTAAAACAAAATCCCATACATAATGTTGGCTCTGTACACCACCACAATGGATCTGAAATGAAGTGAGCTGCAATTGAAGTGTAGACTTTCAGCTTTAATTCAAGGGGTTGAAGAAAAATATTGAATGAAACAATTAAGAATTGCAACCATTTTCATACACAGCCCCCTTATGTAATTGGACAAATTAACACAATCATAAATAAACAAACTAATAGAAATACTTTGTTGAAAATCCTTTGCAGGCAATTACTGCTTGAAGTCTGAAATGCCTGGGCATCACCAAGCGCAAGGTTTCCACCTTTATGCTGCTTTGCCAGGCCTTTACTGCAGCTGCCTTCTGTTGTTGTTTGTTCCTGGATCTTTCTGCCTTAAGATTTTTCTTCAGCAAATGAAATCCACACTTGATTTGTTTGCAATCAGGTGATTGACTCGGTCATAGCAGAATATTCCACTACTTTGTCTTAAAAAACTCCCGGGTTGCTTCGCAGTATGTTTTGGGACATTGCCCATCTGTAAATTGAAGCACCAATATAGCTGAATCTGTCATTTTGGTACAGGTTGATCTTAGATCTGTCCAAATAATGTTATTCCATAACTGGGTTGGCTTATTAAGTCTAATTTGGCCTTTATATTCTTATGCTTATGAATGGTTAACACCTTGTGGTGACCCCTCTGTATTTGCTCTCGTGTAGTCTTCTCTTTATGGTGGACCTGGATAATGATATGCCTACTTACTGGAGAGTGTTCTTCATTTGGCTGGGTATGGTGAAGTTTTTTTTCTTTACCATGGAAAGAATCCTACAATCCTCCACTACTGTTGTCTTCCGTGGACATCCATGACTTTTTGTGTTGCAATGCTCACCAGAGTGTTCCTTTTTCTCAGAATGTACCAAAGAGTTGATTTGGTCACTGCTAATGTACCTGCTTAATTAATGAAGAAATAACGAAGGAATAGATCACACCTGTCCATGAAACAGCTTTTGAGTCAGTTGTCCAATTACTTTTGGTCCCTTGAAAAAGAGGAGTCTACATATGAAAGAGCTGTAATTCCTTAATCCTTCCTCCAATTTGGATGTGAATACCCTCAAACTAAAGGCTGCATTTCAAGCCCATATTAATTACTTAACTGTAACTGGTAAACAGCCAAAATATAGCCAAACTTGTTTCAGTGGATCCAATTATTTCTGGACCTAAGTGTATCCAACAGAAATACAGGTTGAATATATACAGTAACATACAAGACACATACAGGGAACACGTAGTTGGGGGGCTACTCGCTCAAGATTGCTGACAGTGGCTACCGAGCCACAGATTTCTAACGTCTTTCTTAAACACATGGAGAGGCAAGGGTCCACCAGACCTTTCACAAAGTAGGGACAAAGTGTCTGGAAACAAGAATAGATAATATATGCACCCGATACTTTAAAGCAATCTGGATAAAAGAGACTGATAAATGACTTGAATGCAAATGTAAAACATGAACACACACACATACCCCTTTGTCCACAGTCTTCTTCACTTCCATGGAAAAGGTGCCCGTCTTCCTGTTTACCATGGCATTACGCAGCTAAAGACACAGAACATACAGTCCATAAAGGTCACAGATCAACTTCATAGATCACAGATCAGACAGACAGTCCATTTCAGAGGTTACCCTCACAGAACACAGACCAGATAGTCAAATAAATCACACTTATGACAGTATAGCTGAGCACAGAGGTAATCCATAAAATAAAAGGGAAACTCAAAGATTGAGCTGGTCTTCATATGGAAGCTTTTAGACTGCTATATAAGGTTTAATGTGTGAGAAATGTGTTTTTTTATAATTGTATTATGATTTTTTTAACAGTTGACAGTGTAATTGAAAGAATAGGAGACAATGAGCAAATAATTGGAAATTGTGACGATCTGTTGTTTTCATAATGACATGGAGGACAAGATGATTTTATTCCTTGAAACCATATGTGAAAGAACTGTCATTTTCTGTGAGACAAAAAAAACGGTATTTTGAGAACCACACTGAACCCATTATCAAACACAATGCATAAATGCAATGCCAGCTCCACTATCCAAATCAAACCCCCAACTATCTTCCAGCCGAACTGCCACAAAGGACTTCAACCGCACAAAAAGCATTCTTCTGGAAAAAAGGACACAAAACCGCTCCCATAGAGATTTTGTGATGCCTTAAACAATGAACTCCATTTAGCATTTTATCTATCTCCATGAGAGCAGCATTTTGTGTGTGGTGATTTGAACTAAGAACCACTGAATGAGTGCAAAAGTCAAGTCAGAGTAACATTATAATTTTTGTGCATGTCCATCTCCGACACTAATTCTCATCTTCTCCCTGTGGTACATAAATATACTGTGTCAATGTAAGTTCAAACAACTGTTAAGGGATACAATTAATTTGTTACAAGTGATTACAAAAAAACAGTAACTGTAATCTGTTACATTATCAACTAAAATATTGCAATCAGACTATAGAGACCTTAGAAAAAAAAAGTATTACTTCTTGGATGAAAATTATTATGACAAGTTGCATATTTGATTTTTTTAATGAATGTTTTAAAAACATCTTTATTTAAACCCAAACCGCATATCAGTTGTATGTGATCATCTTACACTCATAGGGGGGATGCGGATAACCAGATTAGTGACTGATGAAGCATTACTTAAATTTTCTCCAGTTTTGGTGGGTCGGAGGGTTGGTAAAAACAGAGTACATCTACAATTATATTGTGATTCAGTAACTGAATCATATAACGTGATTCGGTTACTACGTACATTGAGTACCTTTCAGAATGTACACATGAACAACTGTCACCTTGCCAAATCAGGAACATTACATACACTGATGTTACTGTAGTTTGCTAGCAAACATCAGCTATCCTTTTTAGGAAAGGTACATTTGTTTTTCAATGATGTTTTGAAGCAATAAAAAACATATATAAAACACAAATAACAGAATAGGTTAACACATCCTTGGATTTTGTTTTATACTCAGAAAAAATGCCAGATTCTGTAAGATCAGAGATTATTGGATGCATTGGCATGACTGAATCTTTAACAAATATTTAGCGTGCAATGTAGAGATGTAGCCCATCATATTGATGTAGAAAGTAATGGTTTAGAAAACCTTTCGAAAGGCACAGTTTTTAACCCATGAGGTACAGAGAGGGAAAAGTCTTTAATTTTAATGGTAGGTTTATATGAACAATGAGAGACAAAATAACAACAAAAAAATCCAAAGAAAGTATTCGATCCCTCTGCAAAACATGACTTAGCACATGGTGGCAAAACCCTTGTTGGCAATCACAGAGGTCAGATATTTCTCGTAGTTGACCACCAGGTTTGCACACATCTCAGGAGGGATTTTGTCCCACCCCTCTTTGCAGATCTTCTTCAAGTCTTTAAGGTTTTGTTGCTGACGTTTGGCTACTTAAACTCCCTCCAAAGATTTTTGATGCGATCAAGGTCTGGAGTCTGGCTAGGCCCTTCCAGGACCTTAATGTGCTTCTTTTTGAGCCACTACTATGATGCCTTGGCCATGTGTTTTGGGACATTGTCATACTGGAATACCCATCCACGACCCATTTTCAATGCCCTGGCTGAGGGAAGGAGGTTCTCACCCAGATTTGATGGTACATGGCATCGTCCATCGTCCCTTTGATGCGGTGAAGTTGTCCTGTCACCTTAGCAAAGAAACACCCCCAAAGCACAATATTTCCACCTCCATTGATGGTGGGATGGTGTTGTTAGGGTCATAGGCAGCATTCTTCCTCCTCCTAATACGGCGAGTTGAGTAAATGCCAAACAGCTCGAGTTTGGTCTGTTCTGACCACAACACTTTCACCCAGTTCTTCTCTAAATCATTCAGATGTTCATTTGCAAACTTCTGACGGGCCTGTATATGTGCTTCCTTGAGCAGGGGACATTGTCGACGCTGCAGGATTTCAGTCTTTCACGGCATTGTGTATTACCAATTGTTTTCAGCTGTCTTGAGATCATTGACAAGATCCTCCTGTGTAGTTCTGGGCTGATTCCTCAATGTTCGCATGAACATTACATATCCACGAGGTGAGATCTTACATGGAGCCCTAGACCGAGGGAGATTGACAGTTCTTTATTTTGTTTCTTCCATTTGCAAATAATGGGACCAACTTTTGTCACCTCAACAAGCTGCTTGGCAGTGGTCTTGTAGCCCATTTCAGCCTTGTGTAGGTCTACAATTTTGTCCCTGACATCCTTGGACAGCTCTTTGGTCTTGGCCATGTTGTTTGCAATAGGATTGATTGATTGCTTCGGTAGACGGGTGTCTTTTATACAGGTACCAAGCTGAGATAAGGTGCATTCCCTTTAAGTGTGTGCCCCTAAGCTCATCTCGTTACCTCTATAAAAGATACATGGGAGCCAGAAATCTTTCTAATTGAGAGGGGATCAAATACCCTTTCCCTTATTGAAATGCAAATAAATACAAATTTTGACATGCATTTTTGTTTTGTCTCTCACTGTTCAAATAAACCTACCATTAAAATTATAGACTTATCCTTTCTTTGTCAGTGGGCAAATGCCTTTGTCATCCGGGAACTACACATTCTGGCCACATGAAGCGGGGCACTGCTCTGCACCCGGGAAACCCAGGTTCTAACGATGGGTCTGAGGATTTCAGCCTGGTACCTAAGACCAATCAGGGTACTGTTGGCTAGCATTTGGAGGTCTGTGTGACCCTCAAAGGATATGCCTTCGCAGACAATCACTGACCAACTGCCAAAACATGCACATCAGTAGACCGCTGGAGGTCATTTGGTAGGGCTCTGGCAATGCTACTGCTGTTCCTCCCCACACAAAGGAGCAAATACCGGTCCTGCTGCTGGGTTGATGCCCGTTTACAGCCCTGTCTAGCTATCCTTGTGTAATGGCCTGTCCCTGCTCTTGAGACTGTACAGGGAGACACAGCAAACCTTTGTGCGATGACACATATGAATGCACCATTCTGGCGGAGCTGGACTTCCTGTGCAACCTAAATAGGCTGCAGGTACCGCCTCATCCTACCAATGGTGACAAGGACAAACCACAAAACTAGAGAAGAATCAGGAAGGATAAGGAGAGAGCAATTTTCTATGGCACCACCTCCAAAATTATTCCCTTTTTTTGGGTTAATCTTGCTGTTGCCTCTCCAGTGCACCCGTTGTCACTTTTATTTGCACCAACGCAATTGACTGATTAACGTATGCTTCCTAACTGGACAGATTTATATCCCTGAGGTTTAATTGACTTGGTGTTATACCGTGATGATTATGTGTTCCTTGAATTTTTTTGGGCAGTGTATGATAAAGGGTCCTGAATTGTCCAATGGATTGTAATACTTGCCTGCCCACTGCTGTTCAGACTTGAGTCCGGAACATCTTCTTAACCACAATTGGTGATCGTTTCATTACATGATATATTCTGAATGATGTAACTGTGTGACAGTGATTTAACAATATCACTTTTGCGAAGCTTCTATAAATCTGTATTTTATGATGATAGATGGTGAAAGTGAGGAGCATTGAATTATGCTTAATGACAGACACTGTATGAGATCCCTAGAACTTCAGTATTTATTTTCAATTATGAATGAAATCTAAAACACAAGAAAATCAGGGGAAAGTGAAAAGGTCTGAATACTTTGAAACGTTACTGTATGCCTCATCTGTCATCTCTAATGCCAGCTAGCTATGCAGTTTCAACTACATAGTTGCCCACCTCAACCAATTGCTAGCAACGGGCACATAGTACCCAGCAGATAGCAGCTAACTACCTAAATATTTACACTATGACAAATATTCTTTAAATTTAAGTTGGATATGATTAGTGATGGTGTGTAAAAAAGTATGTATTATATAGGCAATTAGATGGGGTGAATATGATTTCAAGCTAGTACAAATGTACAGTATGGTAGTTGCAAAGCGAAAAACTATTCAACGACATTTCAATAACTGTTTAAAAAAATACAACATCTGCAAAAAAGAGAAAAATTAAAATAAGGAGATGTGTAAACATTTTACAGCTTCAATACATTTAATTCAATACCATTTCCTGAGATGCACATATGGTAAAAATTACTTACTATGTCATCTTTGTCTTCCCACTCCACTTCCGACAGATCCACACTGCTGTAGTTCGGCTTCCTTCGTTTCTTATTCTCTTCATACTACAACGTGCACAGACACAGACACACACACACCCACGTACATTTTTATATACTATGCTGTATGATTGCTTGGCATCAGTGTATACCCAGACCTCACAAAGACATTAATGTGTAAAAATATAACTACCATTTTGAAATCTACACCTCCTTCCATTACCTTTCCTAAATAGGCATATATTATAAACTCACAAAAGGAAAACTATTTAGACTTTTTACCAATTTTTCCCACCTTGCGTTCAGTCTTAAATCGCATATAGCTCACAGCACTTAGCGTTGGTCCCTAAATAGTACCCAGGCGCTAATCACTCCTCACTGAATACATGACGTTAATGGATGAACGTGATACACCCAGATGAATGATAGTCTTGGTTGAATTTAAATGAACTTACAAAAGAAATACAAGATTTCCATAACCATTCAACAATTTAATTAGGCAATTACTGAAACAATACAAATGGTATAGGTTACTTGACACCTGAACGTATGTATCACACTTTATGGTTTTTCAGAAGGAGATTCAGCATTTTTGTGTAGGCTAACAAATGTAAATCAAAATAATAATTCACGAAATGAAATACCAGAAAGTTATTGCTTTTATTAGGAGAGAAAATCAATATTGCATACAAGTTCCATCATTTCTCATTTATGGATATATATATATATATATATATATACATACATACATACATACATACATACATACATACATACATACATACATACATACATACATACATACATACATACATATATATATATATATATATATATATATATATATACACACACATATACATACACACACACACACACACACACACACACACACACATACACACACACACACATATATATATACACATACAGGGATTATTCTGGCTCAAAAAAGGGCAAAGGTGGTACCCCACTCTACCGGACACCCCACTGTGAAATACTTCATATAATGTGGCTACACACTTGATAAAGACAACTATTATAGTGTTTAATCTGCCCTGTTGTTCATGTCCACTTGAGCAGCTAATGCACACTACCATGTCCTCCCTAATATCAACTAAAATAAGCAAGCAATATATTTATTCTTAACATAACCTAGAACTATTAACAGATATTTTGAAATTAAATGAAATCACTCATCACCTTTATAATGAATTGATCATTTTTTTTATGCTATGTTCTTGTTTATACAGACTCACAAGTAAAACAAAACAGAGCTTGTCAAGTAATTTTTCCCCATCCTTGCCTTGATGCCACATCGTTAAACTTCCTTCAGCTGTACTAAGCTCTGCTGCTGTCGCTGATCTAGCGTCTTCACGTTCATATGTTTATATTGTTAGTGACTTATAGGTTCATTATCAGTTTTTTACCCTAAATATATTGCATATATAGCCTTATGTTTTTGCTGATAGTACATACCCTAATCCAAGGCCGTAATCACAATCTGTCAACCATCACAATGGTTCTCATGTGCGTATTCAACCAATGTTAATGTCTTATGTTAATGATTTTGTTAGAAATGTCGTAAAGCTCATATCTGCGCCTGGTCTTGGCCAGGACGCCTTTGCAAATGAGAATCTGTTCAAAATCGGCCTACCTGTTTAAATAAAGGTTAAATAAATATTTATCATATGATTTACAAAAAGAACGGCAAACAGCTGGAGTGAAGTGCACATCTAGGACAGTTCGAAACAGGCTCCTAAGGGCAGGGCTGAAGTCATGCAAAGCTAGAAAAAAGCCCTTTATCAATGAGAAGCAAAGAGCCAGGCTGAAGTTTGCAAAACACCATAAGGAAAGGACAGTAGAGGAATGGAGTATGGTCATCTTCTCTGACGAGTCCAATTTTCAGCTTTGCCCAACACCTGGTCTTCTAATAGTTAGACAGAGAACTGGAGAGGCCTACAAGCCACAGTGTCTCACACCCACTGTGAAAATTGGTGGAGGATATGTGATGATCTGGGGATGCTTCAGCAAGGCTGAAATTGGGAAGATTTGTCATTATGAAGGATGCATGAATCAAGCCAAGTGCAAAGCTATAATGGAAGAACACCCGCGTCCTTCTGCTCTGACAATGTTCCCCAACTCTGAGAATTATTTTATCCAGCAGGACAATGCTCCATCCACACAGTCATGTCAATCAAGGTGTGGATGGAGGACCAACAGGTCAATACCTTGTTATGGCCAGCCCAATCTCCAGACCTGAACCCCGTTGAAAACCTCTGGAATTTGATCAAGGAAAAGATGGATGGACACAAGCCATCAAACAAAGCTGAGCCACTTGAATTTTTGTGCCAGGAGTGGCAAAAGTCACCAAACAACAATGTGACAGACTGGTGGAAAGAATGCAAAGACACATGAAAGCTGTGATTAAAAATCAGGGTTATTCCACCAAATATTGATTTCTGTAATCTTTCTAGGTTACAACATTATTATTTTGAAAAATGAATATGAATTTGTTTACATTATTTCAGGTCTGAATAAAATGCATATTTTTTTGGTTATTTTGACAAGCTGTTATTTTCTACCAATAAATACTTTAAATGACAATATTTGTATTTGGAATTTGGGAGCAGTGTTGTGAGTTGTTTATAGAATGAAATAAGAATTTTCATTTTACTCAAACACATACACATGAATAGAGAAACCAGAGAAACTGATCATTTTGCAGTGATCTCTTAATTTTTTCCAGAGCTGTATATTGTAAACATATATGACTTTATCAACACATATATGCACATATATGAACATTACCAAGAACTGGACATCACTCCAAAATTGAAAAGATGAGAAGAAAACTGGTCTGGCAGGCTTCCAAGAGGCCTAAAGCAGGAATTTCTGGCAAGTACTGTCTGTGTGCTACATGTGACAAAAATCTCCTGTATTCTTCATATGAATGGGCTTTGCGGTAGGGTGGCAAGACAAAAGCCCATTCTTAACAAAAAAAAACATCCAAGCCCCACTGAAGTTTGCAAAACCAAACAACACATCTCCCAAAAGCATGTGGGAATATGTGCTATGGTCTGATGAACACAAGGTTGAACATTTGGGCCATGAACCCAAAAGATATGTTTGCTGCAAAACAACCCTGTACATCAACCAAAGAACACCATACCTACAGTGAAGCAAGGTGGTGGCAGCATCATGCTTTGGGGATGTTTTTCTTCAGCTGGAACCAGGGCCTAAATCAGGGTGGAGGGAATTATGAACAGTTTCCAAATACCAGGCAATTTTGGCACAAAACCTTCAGGGATCCATTAGAAAGCTGACGATGAAAAGCAAGTTTCCCTTTCAGCACAACAATGACCCAGAGCACACATCCAAATCCACAAAAGCATGGCTTCACAAGAAGATAAATGTTTTGGAATGCCCCAGCCAGGGTCCAGACCTGAATCCAACTGAACATCTGTGGGGTGATCTGAAGAGTGCTGTGCACAGGAGATGGCCTCGCGATCTGGCAGATTGGGTGGCCATGCAAATAGACTCCTACGCAAAAACACCCCTGTGATGTAATAAAATCAAAAGGTGTTTCAGCAAATTAGTAGTATAAGGGTGTGCACACATATGCAACCAGGATATTGAAAGGTTTTTATTTTAAATTCCCCCCCTTGAAGATTTCAGTTTGTTTTCAATTGAATTGTTCACGTTATAGGTCACAAATAAGGTGAAACATTTCTTACATTTATCTTTGTCAATTTTTTTTTACATCACAAACACCTGACATTTGAAGTGTGTATACTTTTTATATCCACTGTATATGAATGCCACCCACCAAAGTGGCTAGTAAGAGTGACTGCGTTACACGTCACAACCAAATTCTACACGCTTTTGGCGGGTGGGCCGGTGCCAGTTTTTAGCCCTGATCCTAATAACTGTCAACGCAGTGTACATGTTAATCTGGTCTAAACCAGCTAGGTTTAGGAGAATGGGAATCCTACGCTTACAGTGTACAGATATTAGATTAACAAGTGTGTTCCTTCTCAGCACCATGCATCCAACTGTAGCCGTCAGCAGTGGTGTCAAGAGAACAGTGGAGACAATGACACAGTACAATAACTGAAAGGTAAATCTGCCAAGTAGCTTTAGCCTTTATCTACCTTGCACCAAATTATATCCTATTATTTTATTATTGCCATTATTTTGGTGTTGTTTTTATTTGCAATCTTAACCTTATTTCTTTGTTCAATATGTGGGTGTGGATACCCTCGACCAGATGGCAAGACTGTACTCTGTAAAAGTAGGTACTTTTCCCTGGCTTGTTGCAGGGCTATACAGCCTTTTAGACAAGGCTGCTATCAATGCACACATGCTGTACAAGCATGGTCTCAACAAGACAATCAGCAGAAGACATTTTATAATGGATCTGACATGTGAGCTTCATGAAAACTACATGAATGCCAAGAAAGCCAAGAAGCAAGCCACCAAGGAGACAACACGTCCCACTCCTCTTCCCAAGCCTTGGCACATTACACCCGGCAAAAAGACAGTGTCAAGTCGGCAAGTGGACAAAGAACAAAGCCAATGAGATCTGTGTGCAGTGCAACCGTTATGTTGGCCGGTTTTGCTCACACAAACCCTTGAAGATGTGTGCTGACTGTGGGGTAGAAGTTTGAAGTTTGAGCAAGATTTATAAATGCATGAGTTTTTGTAGTCCACATCCTACAAAGCAATGACAAATGACTTATCAAAATGTTATCAAATAGTCAATTTCCTTTTTCATGTAGGCTATTATAAATCATCTTTTCATAATCCTTTCACTATGATAATAAAATGTACAAATAAAATTATTTGAATAATACACTGCAATGTTTTACTTGAAGAGAAGGCAGTGAAAGGCAATTATAAGCTGTAGTAATGAGGATCTGGTGTGCATAATGATATAGTAATGTGAAGTCCTAGGTGATGTGATGAGGAACAGGTGTGCGTAATAGTGGATGGTCTGGGGTGTTCTGTAAATGCAGAGCTAGCAGGAGGCTGGTGTGATCACAGGAGGTACCATGACAGTGAAGGCTACTATAACTCCTCCTTTATTTATTTAACAAATGTATTGTGTTAATCAAGCAGCCGTGCTTTATAGCTATTCATGCGGATATCCTGTGATTGTTGCAAACTGGTCGATAATGTCTTAAATTTTACATTGTACATCACCAAAATAAAAATAAAAATCTAATGGAATTAGTTTTGAATAATTGAAGTGTTGTGTAATTTTCATTTTGTACATTTGTAAGGCAAAATAAATGATCAAAATTGTTTATAGACCAGGGCTGGCCAACCCTGTTCCTGGAGGTCTACTGTCCTGTAGGTTCTCTCCAACTCTAATGTAGCTCACCTGAATCTAATAATTAGCTGGATGAAAAGCTTAACCGGGTTAGCCACAAAACGGGGTTGAAGAGAACCTACAGGACAGTAGATCTACAGAAACAGGAGTGGGCAGCCCTGCTATGTGTTCTTAGAAATAGTTATTTCATGTAAAGTTGTGCTCGTAAGTTTGTATACCCTGGCCGAAATTGTGAAAGTATAGCATTGATTTTGAAAAAATGTCTGATCATCTCTTCATCTTCATACCGCTTCTGCTATCTGTTTTCGGGTCGCTAGGGCAGGAGCGCCCGAGCTACAATTGTCAGCCCTGACTGGGGGATCCCGAGGCGTTCCAAGGCCAGTGTCGAAATATAATCTCTCCACCTAGTCCTGGGCCTATTTCGAGGTCTCCTCCCAGCTGAATGTGCCTGGCACACCTCCCTAGAGAGGCGTCCTGGGGGTATCCTTACCAGATGAACAGACCACCAAAACTGGCTCCTTTCGAATCAAAGGAGCAGCGGCTCTACTCTGAGTTACTCACAGATGACTATCTCTAAGGGAGACGCCAGCCACCATACTGAGAAAACTCATTTCAGCCGCTTGTACCCACGATCTAGTTCTTTCGGTCATGACCCAGCCTTCATGACCATAGGTGAGGGTTGGAACAAAAATTTACCGGTATATCGAGAGCTTTGCCCTCCGGCTCAGCTCTCTTTTCGTCACAACGGTTCTGTAAAGCAAATGCAATATCGCCCCCGCTGCCCCGATTCTCCAGCCAATTTCCCGCTCCATTGTTCCCCTCACTTGTGAACAAGACCCCGAGATACTTGAACTTCTTTATTCGGGTAATGCCTCATGCCCAATACGGAAGAGGCACTTCATCAGTTTCCTGCTGAGAACCATGGCCTCAGATTTCGAGGTATTAATCCTTATCCCAACCACTTCGCATTCGGCTGCGAACCGGTCCAGTGAGTGCTGGAGGTCACAGACCGATGATGCCATCAAGACCACATCATCTGCAAAAAGCAGCAATGAGATCCTCAGCCCCCCGAACTGTAACCCCTCCCCAACCCGACTATGCCTCGATATCCTGTCCATAAACGTTACAAACAGGATGGGTGACAAAGTGCAGCCCTGGCAGAGGCCAATCCCCCCTGGAGAAAATGATAACTAAAGATGTATTTCTCACACCTGTGTCTTTTTAAATTGCAATTAATGTAAGTGTATAAATAGTCAGTGAGTTTTTAAGCTCACACGTGGGTGCACTGAGCAGGCAAGATACTGAGCCATGGGGAGCAGAAAAGAACTGTCAAACGACCTGCGTAACAAGCTAATGGGGATTCATAAAGATGGAAAAGGATATGAATAGATATCCAAAGCCTTACAAATGCCAGTCAGTACTGTTCAATCACTTAGTAAGAAGTGGAAAATTCAGGGATCTCTTGATACCAAGCCACGGTCAGGTAGACCAACAAAGATTTCTGCCAAAACTGGCAGAAGAATTGTTCGGGATACAAAGAAAAACCCACAGGTAACCACAGGAGAAATACTAGCTGCTCAGGAAAAACAGTTTTTTTTTCAAAGAGCACAATACAACAATACTTGAACAGAAATGAGCTGCAGGGTCGAGATGCCAAAAAGAAGCCTTCACTGTGCCAATGCCACAAAAAATCAGCACAACTGTATTTTTTGTTTGTTTTTCCGTATTATAAAACCTTCCAACTTCAGACATTCTTTTATTTTTTTCAAATTAATTTGCCAGGTAAAACAAACAAATTATATAGTTCATAATATATTGGACTACTCTATATAGTTTGATAATGACCCATTAGAAGAACTTATGCTCTGACTGGATGGTGATGCTGTGGAGGAGAATATTTGTGCTAATAGGGCCGATTATGCTAATGAGGAAAACGGCATTCAAATCTGGCTGTTAATGTTCATTTGAAAGACTTGGCGGTCCTGCTATTAAAAGGCAGGGCAGAAGTCAAAGATGTCACATCCGAATAATAAAATAAAATGCAAATGCAAATTAATTATTTAAAAATCATACAATGTGATTTTCTCGATTTTTGTTTGAGATTCTGTCTCTCACAGTTGAAGGGTACCTATGGTAAATTACAGACCTCTACATGCTTTGTAAGTAGGAAAACCTGCAAAGTCAGCAGTGTATCAAATCCTTGTTCCCCCCACTGTATGCCTTCCTATAGGGTTGTAAGGAATAAGAGATAAATTGCAAGATAGCGGAACAATGACCTCAGTGAAAAGGGGGTTAATGTAAGTCAATGGAAGGTAGGTGATACGATGAAGTAACCAACTTCTATACTGTCTGTATTTCTTTGTCACACACACACACTTTTAGTGAAACCTATTCAAAAACATATACTTGCAGTGTCTTTCCACCGTGTTTTCTATTGCCAGTGTTTTTGTCTATGGCCTGAGAGAGTTACCTCTCACTCAGAAGTCTGTATGGCCATCAGACACGGATGTCCCCTGCCAGACAATGTTCCTGTGATTACCCTATTGACCAACTTCTATGATGTCAATCTCAATGTATATTACACCAGCAGAACTGCCTTAGGCAGTGACTCTATTGGCCCCAGTGCATGACTCGAAAAAAAGGACGTCATGAGGTGGAACATGGCTTTGTAGAATTACTCACAAGGGTATAAAGTATCAATTCACAGGGCAAAATAGAGGGTATAACCAGCAGTATTTCCTTAGCCACCCACTCCATTGGCTCCAGTTCAATCACTGCATGAAAAGGCCTGTACAGAGAAGTTATATATAAAGATTTTAACCAGTCGTCAGCTCTCGACATTTCTGGGATCTCCTTTTCACATGTAAATTTGCACATGCAAATTAGCTCTTAACACTTGTCTTTTTTTGTCATTCTAATCACAACAGTTACACTCAGCAGGCAACTTAAAAAGAAGTCAAATTAAAGTGTTGGACTTTTGGACACAAAGCAGTATAGAAATAGTTAATTGAGTGAAAATAAACCCAGTTATTTTAAAATGTTGTATACTTGCATACAGCACTTGAAATAAACTTTTTTGCTCACCAGCTACTGTGGCTCGTTTTCAATGTTACTAGCTTCTCAGCGTTTTCACTAGCCACCCTTCGTTGTTGGGGAATTACGTTTTATTTGATAAAATTTGAGTATATTGTGCTACATTTTAGCCTGCCTTGTTTCCTGGTTCCATCACTATTAGGCAAAAGTGGTACTCTACTCTACAGGACACCCCTCTGAGAAATACTTTATATAATGTGGTCACACACTTGAAAAAGACAACTATTACAATGTAAAATCTGCCCTGCTGCAGCTAATGCACGCTACAGTATCCTCCATATTATCAACCAAAATATGCAAGAAATATATTTATTCTTAACATAACCTAGAACTATTAACATTTATTTTAGAAGATATATGAAATCACCCATCAACTTTATAATTAATCACTGTCAAAATTATTGTCTATTTTTGTTATGCTATGATCTTGTTAATATAGACACATAAAAAATAAAAATGAAATTTATTTATTACAGCCATGTCAAGTAATTTTTTCCCCATCCTTGCCTTGATGCCACATCGTTAATCTCCCTCGACTTCTTTCAACTGTACTTGGCTCTGCTGCTGTCAGTGATCTAGAATATTCACGTTCATATATTTATATGGTTAATAACTTAAATATGTTAATTGTATATTTTTTACTCTATATATTGCATACGCAGGCTAATGTTTTTGGTGATAGTACATACCCTAATCTGATGGTCTTTTCACTAATTTGGTTTTAGACAAAAGATTGAGATTATAGTCTCATGTAAAATTATGAAAAAAGGGTGAAAAACAATTCAACCGAATTTATTACCCATAAAATGTGACGTTTTATCTTAAATGCTGAATTGAGTTTGGTTAAATAATATAGATTATTTTTGTTTGTATTACCAATGATAACCGGGATAATACTTGTTTTAAAACAGATACCTGATACTTGTTAATTGAATTTAAATTCTAAGATGGTAAATTGACTAATGAACAAATAGGGTATTGATGTTAATAATGTTTAAGGCCTACATTGAGTGTCCTTTGGATCACTAATTGTAACTTGATTCTGGTGACGTCATACATCTGTTTTCTGTCTCCATTGCCATTCTTAAGAGTTTTCTTAATTTCCACCCTAATGTTGAGTTGCTGTGTAGATCATGATAAGCACAATTTTACAAACAGCTAAAAATATTAGATGAGTTGGACACTAAATGTAAATCTTCAGTTGACAAATGATGTTGGCTAAATTGAAAGGATAGTCTGAGGACCATGTCAGATTTTTAATGTGTGGGAATTTAAATTCCTTATACTTTAAACAAAACATTTGTCTTTTATGGCCTAAAAGCAACTGGGTAAGGTCCTGAACTCCAGGATGAGTGGCAGACCCCCTGGGATGGCCCTCTGCTTTTCCCATTACATAGATTTATGGTTGCCTATTACTTAGGGTTAAAATTGAATGTTCAGACTGGTCTCAACTATGGTGATTTCACCAACACAAGCATATTCCGTTTTGGGATAATCAAACATTAAGTAAAAGCTAAATATATTTTTTTCTCAATTGCTTTAATGTTGAAATGTATGGTTTTGAAGCAAACTGTAGTGAGGATAAAGCTCATGACAAATGATCCCCTTCAGGAACATCAGAGGAAAGATGCACCAACTGGTGCCTGCTGATTTTAAGTATTTTCGTCTTTATACTGATAGTGGGGACTTTCAAACCACACTATGAGGATCATGGACAGATTGTAAATATCAGACATAATGAAGCAAGGAAAGAGACATTTGTACACAATGAAAAAGGCCCAAATGACAAATACATGTATGGTGCAAAGTTGAACAGACTATGTAAAACTCTTGTGACGTGATTAACTGCCCCCCGGATGGGGATTGCCATGTACTGACAAGCCCAGTGTTGAAGATAAATAAGTGGTATTGGACCCACCTAAATACTGGCGGGAGTGCTATGTTCCCCTCCTCCTATATACCTGTCCTGTGTGGGAGTGAACATATCCACATTATATAGGTTAACCTACACCAAGAGAATAGGAGCATGTGGCCATAAGGATGAGGGATCTGAGTGATGTACTTTAATCTTTTATGCGTCACAAAAGGTAATCGATTTTGTCCAAGAAACGAAGCTTAATAGAGTTCATAGGTGGGACTAATTCTCAGGGCTACCCTCTATGGTTGGTCCCTGAGGGAATGACAATACAAAAATTATTGACTACAGCCTTTGCCACTATTACACTTTTGTTTGCTTGTGGTATATTTTAGTCCTGTTTAATAAAAAATGTGTGAATACATGAATACACAGACACAGGATGGGGATCCAAGCCCAGAATGCCAAAGGTTTAACCCTCTGATAGCTAAAGTTTCCAAATCCGCCTTTCACCGTCTTGACCTTTTGTCCTCTAAAATGGTCATCCTTTATAGTGAAAGGAAGCGATTGATATTCTGGGATCGTGCTGACCCTCAGCTACATGAAGGATGTATTGAAAACAAATTTTGGTTTTATATTAAAATAAAATAGTAAAATATAGTTGGTAGGCAGTTTTACATTACATTTGGATACTCCCAGGGCTTCAGAATAACTACAAGTTGAATGGTTTTGAATGTATAAAATAAGAAAAAGATTTTCTTACTCTCATGTACATCCAATTTGTTCTAAAAAAATATGATAATCATTGAGTATGGCCAAATGGGGTCATATTGTACTTCCAAAAGCATCCACTAGATGGCAGTCCCTTCTTTTTATGGGGTGTCTTGAATAGGGGGTGCCTTCATTTCCTTGGGAATTCCCTACATGTGCCATATCTGGAAGTGGTGGAGATTGGAACAGGGATGTGTCCAGTCTTCCTTTGGTTATAGCCACAGGTGACACTACACAACACAGCATAGGTGCACATTTGACTACTGGCTACTGTACAATTATATGAAATCATCATATAGGCCTTGTAATTACACTAAAACAATGCAAAATAATAATAAACATTATCATAGAATAGCAGTTAAGCTACACTTACCTTATTTTGCAAATAGGTTGATTCGGTCCTGATACTTTCACAGGGACGCTGACAGGAATCCCAGGGCCCAGGACAAAATTAAACACTTAGGACCCTAATTTATAAATATCAATGATATTACTGTTCATAAAACAGATCAAAATGTTTATTCTTTAATGTTTTAGCTAGGTAGTACTAAATACCAAGATTGACTGACTAATAAATAATTATATTTAAGCCAAACAAAAGGGCCCCCCCAAGGCCAGGGCCCGGGACAATGTTACTGGTTGTCTCCCCTATCAGCGTCACTGGCTTTTCATCTTCTGAAAGTTCAGACCCATTTTCATTATCCTCGCTCTCCATAATCATTTATTCCACTTCTTTTGCCGTTTGGCCATTTCTTTGCAAAACAAATGAAGCCTCTAACTTCTATGGTTTCGGAGTTATGAATGGAAATGTGTGACCTAGATGCACTGGTGCGTCATCTAGAGGTTTAGTGATTGCCATTGTGGTGCCTCTTGTTGACAAAAGTGCACAAAAGAGACGTTGTTATTTGCAGCAGAATATCCTTTTTGAAATGGAAGAAGAAGGAAGCTTCTAACTTCTACAGTTACGGAGAAGTGATAAAAAAAAGAAATACTACTGTTTTTATTGATTTGCTCAGATTAATGAGACGTACACAGTCCACAATCCAAAGACAGGATCCCAAGGCAGGCGATAATTCGGTACACAGACAAGCAACCAGCGGAAGCAACAGAAGAACAAGGTCTAAGCTGAGTCAAGGTAAAAAATGTACAATGATAGCGAAGGTCCAATTAACTTAGGTGAATCTGAAGGGCTTAGTACAGTCGTCAAACAATTCTAAGGACAGAACGAAATATAAAGGGTAACCAAGAGACAGAGTTTCAGGGATGGGAGACAGCCAGATGTCCCTCGTGGAAAGCCACACCCTCTGTCCATGTCTCCTCTCTTCCGTGACTCGCTGTCTACCGGTCTACCGAATTGAGAATTAATTGGGCTTACAGATGTGACATTAGTGAATTCCCAACCCACTCGCTGTGATTAGGTCAAACGTCAGGTAACGCCGTCAGCTCTCCCCTCCGTAGCATTGCCTGTTTCTTTAGAGTAAACTGGACTGATTTAGACACTCCTGTTTAGACACTTCCTGGCAAAGCGTCCTCTCTCAAGGTGCAACGTCCACGTATGCAAATGTCGCCGGTCGCCTCTCTCACTCAGACTCACAGTCAGTGAAAGCGTATCTGGAATGCAGCTAGATGGCCGAGTGGTTAGTGCTCTAGATCTGGGGACACGGGTTCGCCTCCAGACTCGGCTACAAATTTTTCCCTTTCTCTCTCTGCCTTCCTTGGGCCGTGTCTCCCCTTCAGTCGGGCTTGGCAGCATTAAGGGCAGAGAGGGAATCTGAAATGTTTCTAACCTACGCCCCCAAACTGCATGCTCTTCCTCTCTCAGAGCATTATTGGGAGTGGCGTCATCATTGTACCATGTCAGCCTGGCTCGATTGAACCATCAGACTGGGTTATCTAATTTAGTTTCGCTCTGCCCCACCCCCTCTCTTCGGAATGGTGGAAACGGTGATGTCATCGCCCAACAGAGCATCTGCTCTCCTGGCAGAGGTGACGGAACTGTTGGGCAAAGGAGCGATCTCCAAGGTCCCAGAGAATCTCAGACAGGATGTTTTACTCCAGCTACTTCCTGGTTCCCAACAAGTCGGGGGGAGTGAGACCGATCTTGGATTTGCGCAATCTCAATGCGCCCATAGCCAAATGGCAGTTCCATATGCTCACCACCACGCACCTTCTAGAAGCCTTCCAGCTGGTAGATTTCTGTTCGAGCATAGACTTCAAGGACGCTTTCCATGTCCCTATTGTCCGCAGACACAGGAAGTTTTTCCGGATTGGTTTTCAGGGAAGGGCCTACAAGGATTCAGTTCGGCTACGCCCTGGCTTCACGCACCTTTTCCAAAAGTCTGGAGGTGGATTCACGCGTGGTGTCCCTTCTCACACGATTGGAAGAAGAGCACGCAGAGACCAGCCCAACAGGTTTCTTACTTGGGTATGGTCTTGGACACGCGCACAATGAGGGCGTGCATTACGGACACGCGTGCTCTCGATCTGCTCATTTAGACAACCGGGCTGCCTCTTATCAGAGAGGACTTAGGCTGCGCTACGTTGAGGGGTCCTTCGTTCCCAAGATCATCACCTGCTCTTTTCGATCTAGGGTTAATGATGTACAGGCCTTCTTCCCTCCTCCATACTCGCGTGTGGAGGATGAGAGGCTCCACTGTCTGTGCCCTGTTCGCGCTCTCGCTCTGTACGTAGAGCACACCAGGTCTCTGATTGACTCCTCAATTGTTTATTTGTTATTCGGATTCCTGATTGGGTCATCCGCTTTCCAAGCAGTGTCTCTCCCACTGGCTTTGTGACTGCATCGCCTTGGAATAGGGAGCATCTGGCCCTGCTGTTTTGGAGGGTCTTGGTGCACACTCCACCCAGGGGGTTGCGGCCACCTCTGCTCTTTTCCATGGAATCGGAGATAACATTTGCGCTGCGGCATCGTGGTCGTCACCTTCGTCATTTGTCCGTTTCTATTTAATGGATGTGGTGTCTGAATTTTGCTGGGGATATCTTGCTGCCTTGTTTCATTCTCTACCTAGCACTACAGAACTCTGTAGCTTGTGTAGATCAGTGGTATTGTCACTGCGTGCTTATACTTCAGACACAGGTTTGCCTCCCCCTTGGGACTTCCCTTGTATTATCATTTTTTCTATATATCCCCATGCCCCTCATCTTGTGAAATGTGGTGCGTGATTGTTTGTTGGAACAGATAAGTTTCACTTGAGCTCAACATCCCTTCTCCCTGGGATGGCCTATGTTCATAGGTTGGCTTGGGGGGAGGATTTCAAATTTTTACGCATTCGATTATCCCTTCTCTGACCTCAGTGAACCGATGAGCACAAATGTATTTGAGTGTCAGTACCTTACATTGGAAAGTGTTATTAATGAGCAACATAATTCCAAATATCAAGTTAGATACAAGCATGCACATATTTTAAACAACTACAAAAGTAATTACTAGTTTGCAAATCATTTGCAGAAATTTGCTACAATGTACAAGGGTTCAACATTGTTTACAATTCGAAAACCTGTCGCTGTTTTACTTTCATACTTTTGTATTTATCCTAACACCTTTACTGTAGCTTCCTTAATAAATGTGAAGTGTATGACTTGCTGTAAAACCCATGGTTTTTACAGTTTGACACTATACCGTTTTGACATTGTCAAAATGTCTACTGTACTTTCAAAGGCTTTGGCAAGTTTGCTCAAAGAGCTCTCGGCTGAAGAGAAGCCAGGGCAACTGAGGACATGATGTCTGATATGGAGATTGACCCCAGAGGATTTTTGGTTACCTCTCTGATCTGGTGCTCTGCTGAGTTTGAGTACCTGATCAAATCAGCTGATGAATCTTCACCCCTCATATGGGGTGAAGAGGCATTGCCAAAACGAAAACTGTTCCACTCGTCCACGACCACAAAAGCCACACTCTGGACACCTGATTGGACACTACAACATTTAAAGAGAAGAGAAGCTGTAGTTTACCTGGCAACTGAGGACATGATGTCTGGTGTGGTGACTGGATTTTTGGTTTCCTGATCAAATTATCTGACCAGCGAAGGACACTTGAACTGGTCTGATTCTCTCTCTCTCTCTCTCTCACTCACACACACACACACACACACACACACACACACCCACACCCACACCCACACCCAAGTCTCAATTGCTGCTACCCGACTCTCCACTTTACTTGATAGCGTTTAAATTTGTGATATCTTTATTAAGGTGTAGTTAATTTGTTGTCCTTTTGTCATTTGTTTTTAGCCTTTCTCTTCGTTCATTGCGTTGCGTTTTTGTTAGAATTGCGTAAAGGTTTTATGTACAGTATTTATTCGCTTTTGTTATTTTGCCCTGCAAGCAACCTGCAAGTAAATGCAAATAGTCAAGTTCTATCTTTGTTCACAATACGTTTTTGTAGTATTGTGTCCAAACATTTATTTGATTTGTGTTCATTTATGTAACATTTTCTTGATACCTTCTTCATCTTCATTTATATCCGCTTATCTGGTACCCTGTTAAATAATTCTATATACATTGGCAGCCAAAATTTTGAATAATGTACAGATTTTGCTTTTTCAAATAGAAATTCGTACTTGTATTCACTAAAGTGGCATTTAACTGACCAAAAAGTAAAATCACAACAGTTGTGATGTAAAAAAAGAGCACCATTACTATTTGAAAAATAAATTTTTGATCAGATCTAGACTGCCCCAATATCCAGCAGCTGTCACCCCTACACCTTATCCTAAGTAATTATGTTACATTTTTCATTTGGTACTAGAAAATCACTTCCCATTCTATCAAACACAACTGAAAGCTATTTGGTTTGTTATATGAAGCGTAACATTATCTTTGCCAATAATCCTGTTTGTAACATTTATGGACAGGATATCAAGGCTTAGTCAGGGTGGAGAGGGGTTACAGTTCAGTGGGCTGGGGATCTCATCGCTGCTTTTTGCAGATGATGTGGTCCTGATCATAGGACTGTGACCTCCAGCACTCACTGGACCGGTTTTTAGCCGAGTGTGAAGCGATTGGGATGAGGATTAGCACCTCTAAATCTGAGGCCATAGTTCTCAGCAGGAAACTGATGGAGTGCCTCCCCCGGCAGGAAAGGAGGTTTTATCCCAATTAAAAGAGTTCAAATATGTCTGGGTCTTGTTTGCGAGTGAGGGAAAAATGGACCAGGAGATTGGCTGGAGAATCGGAACAGCGGGGTCGGTATTGCATTCGCTTTACAGCACTGTTGTGATGAAAAGAGATCTGAACCGGAATGCAAAGCTCTTGATATACAGGTCAATTTTCGTTCCTACACTCACTTATGGTCATGTAGGCTGCGTCATGGCCCGAAAGAACTAGATCGCGGGTACAAGTGGCGGAAATCTGTTTTCTCAGAAGGGTGGCTGGCATCTCCCTTGGAAAAAGGGTGAGAAGCTCAGTCCTCCGTGAGGAACTCAGAGTAGAGCTGCTGCTCCTTTGCATTGAAAGGAGCCAGTTGAGGTGGTTCGGGCATCTAGTAAGGATGTCCCCAGGACGTCTCCTTAGGGAGGTGTTCCAGGCACATCTAGCTGGGAGGAGACCTCAGGGTAGGCCCAGGACTAGGTGGAGAGATGATATTTCGACACTGGTCTGGGAACGCCTCGGGATCCCCCAGTCAGAGCTGGCAAATGTAGCTCGGGTAAGGGAAGTTTGGGTCCCCTGTTGGAGCTGCTGCCCCCGCGACCCGACCACGGATAAGCAGATGAAGATGAATGAATGAATGAATACGCCCATAATAAGTTAACCACTATATGAACAAGATATTCCAACAAATGACAAAATGAGTCTGTAGGATCTAACATTGATCCATCATTCTAAAGGTTAAGAGAGCGGTGTGAATCTGACCATAATTCTGAGGTTAACTGAAAATACCTCTCCCTCTCCTGGGTGAAATAGACCAAGTTTGATATGATGCATGACAGCAGTTTTGATCTGTCATTGAAGATGATCTCAGGCCAGAGCAATGTCTTTAACACTGTCTATAACGTGTGCGTGTCAACCCCTTCAATTCATCCATCAGTGAAAGGAGAGCCGTCTACCCCTCATTAGCTCTTTAACACTGTTCATTACAGTTTCTAATTAGACAGCCATCAACTACTTGCTCTGCCTGCCTGTCCTCTACTCCTGCCTTCCCCTGTCCTTCCTACTATATAATCCATCTCACTCTTTTCTGTCTACACCTCTGAAATCTGCCCTTCCTCTCTCCTCAGACCATCTCCCCCTATCTCTGACCCCTCATCTTCCTCTCTCATCCTCTTCAAATCTGTTTCACCCACTCTCTCCTTCCTTTTTATCCTCACCCATTCTCCCTTCCCATTCCTTTTGTATACATTCATTCTCCCTCCTCTTTTGTAAAAAACAATAGAGTTAATAGCAGTTAGTCAGAATTCACAATCCAGCGGATGTCTATGACACTATTCACAAGGTTATCGACATCTTTGTTAATCAAATCCCCCTATCTCCTCTACACCCAGCACTGCATCATCTTCATCTCGCTTCTACTCTCTCCTTCCCATCACCTTCCTCTCTGTTCCTTCCAAAATCTTTCTATATTTCTCTCCCGCTCTCTCTCTCCTTCCTGTTTTTGTCTTCACATGTTCTCCCTCCCTCTTTTGAAAGAGAAGTTAAAACATTTGCAGTTGGTTTTCACAATCCAAAGAATTGCTGTGACAATATCTACACTCCCCCTCCATACAAACACACATAATACAAATCCTGTGCACATAAAAACACTTGTGAGCTTTGTCTGAGCCATGGTAAGTAGTGTAGCTGCTGTACTAGTATATTTGCTATTTAGTTGATATGACATGTGGTGTTTTGTTGTTGTCTAATACTCACCAGTGGCCTGAGGTCAGGGTGGGTCAGAATGTAACCATTATTAGTGATGGCGAACGCATAACCATGGATGCCAAGCTGCAAATCACACACAATAATAAATCAGAAAGGGGGAATTATAACTATTCTATTGGATGTAAACAAAAACCCACGCATACACTTACACTGAAACTGAAATATTAATGTTAAACTAATTAAGAGTTCAATCAAGCTCTTTGTTTATTCTAGAGCAAAACATTTTTTGTTTCCACAGTGACTCATTTACATTTCCACAAAAAAGTATGTGGTTGCATTGAATAATTTCAGATACCACTTAGTCAGTGTGTGTGAGTGTATCACTCATTTCTGACGCAATCCTGTTAGTGAAGAGGTCTGAATTAAATAACAGGCTTTAAAATGTCAACACCCATCCATGGCTAAACCCTCTCATTTTCACCTTATGATATTTCAGATAATGGAATACTAATCAACTGAGTTCATCATGGGAAGTCCAGAAAAAAATGTCAGCTGTCCTGTCTCTACAATTACAGGCTATTATCAGATATGAGGCAGAAGGTTAAAACAATCTGTCTTAAATGCTGAACAGTGTTTGGGATTTGAATGCTAGTGGATTCCATTCTTGAGAGCTTTCTCATCGTTACACAAATGAAAATTGCCATATGTGAATTAATTTGCACCATTGTAATATACAGTTCCGGAAAACATTCAGAAACCACTGCACCTTTCCAGAAAAGTTGAAAAGGAAAATGTTGAGTGAGGAACAGAAGCGTTCACTTTGCAGTGGTCTTGTCAGCTCCTTGTGCAGACGGAGACGAAGCAAGAGACAGTTTCTGTGCAATATTCATATATTTAATGATTGAGCTGACTTTCGCTCAGTGTAGAGACAATAACACGCAAAGACAGGGGGAACAGAGGATACATATATATGTGGAATGGTAATGACTGGATGAGAAACAGGTGCGCTAAACAGGACAACAGGTGCAA
>JACXGJ010007619.1:0-29892 GCA_016801105.1 Esox niger
GGTTGTATTTCCACACACCTTCTTTGTTGAGTTTGCATCCTGCAGACATCCATTCCCATACTTCATCTTTTGGTGCATTGTTCTGCATTTCTTTGATATGTTGCAGAGTGTCCAATGTATATTTTCTCATGAGTCTGGGTGATAGTGGTGTTCGCTTGGCAGCTGCCTTTGCAGCTCTATCAGCCAGATCATTGCCTTTTTTCTCTTCTGTGAGTATCTTCCCATGTGCAATTGCAATTTGAACAGGTAACTGGAGAGCTTCCAGTAGAGCCATTACTTCTGATCCATTCTTCACGGGAGCCCCAAGTGACATCGTGAATTCTCTGTTCTTCCAGATATTTCCAAAATCATGTGTGACACCAAATGCATATCTTGAGTCAGTGTAGATATTTGCTGTTTTCCCTTCAGCCTGTTTACATGCTTCTGTCAGAGCCATTAGCTCTGCCACTTGTGCTGATGTTCCTGCTGATCAAACACCAGATGCCACTACATCACTTGATGTAGTAACCGATCATCCAGCCTTCCTCTTTCCCCCCTCCACAATGCTGGAACCGTCAGTACAGAAAATAAGTTCAGGATTCACAAGGGGATGGACTTTTGTGAATTCATCACAGAGCTGGTCCAAAACCAACTCACAACAGTCATGTTCAAACAATGTGGAATCAGGCAGCAGCATCAAGGTGGCAGGATTAGAGGGTGTTCCATGTTGTATGCTGATATTAGGCGCCTCTAAGACTGTGGACCATTTGTTCCAGCGTGCAGCTGTAACTTGGGCAACTCTGTTCATAGTAAATAGAGTATGCACAACATGTGGGCAATTGATGATAAGCTGTTGGTCCAGGACAAGTGGTGATACCAGGGACCCTGCAATGTAGGTTGCCTGCATAGCTCTCAGACAAGGACCCCAGCCTAGAGCCACATCATCCAATTTCTTACAGTAGTAGCCCACAGGCTTTTGGCAGTCTCCATGGTCTTGTGTCAGAACTGATGTCATGTAGCCATCTTTTTCAACCACAAAAAGCGTGTATGGTTGTCCTGAGTCAGGAATGCCCAGAGCAGGTACTGACGACAGTGCCATCTTGAATTTGACAAAGGTATCTTTCCGTTCTTCTGTAAGCTGAACAGGATCTTTTGAGTCAGGGCCGCCTTTTAGGAGATCATTGAGGGGTTGTGCCATTCCAGCAACCGAATCCACCCCAACATCTGTTGTAATTACACAGGTCCATGAATGAACAGACATCTTTAATGGTAGTGGGTTCCTTTGCAGCTTGGATTTGCAGCTTGGATTTCCCGCTTCCCCTGTGAGACAAGCAGACCTAGATAGGTGACCTGTGGCTGTATGGAGGCAAGTCTTGAAGGTGCTTCCGCAACGCCTGATGGTAAATGGAGGGGCTACTGTGTAGACGCTGCGTTATGTGTCTATTGATACTGCTGTCCGTCTACAGAAAAGGCAAGCCACGGTCTGACATCAGGATGTAATGGTACTGACCAAAAACCATTAGCCATGTCAACCACAGAAAAAATAGAGTGTTCGGGTGACAATGAGGCGAAATAGTAGATGTATCTGCCACCAGTGGAGTTAGTTTGTAAATTGTATTATTTGTGTTCCTGTAGTCTACAGTCACCCGCCATGCACCTTCTGTTTTTTTCACCAGCCTTACCGAGCTGTTTGATGCAGAATGTGTCTTTTCCACAACACCCATGTTATGTAAATCTTCAATAACTACTTTAGTTGCAGCCATGGCTTCTTTACTGATCAGGTACTGTTTTGTGCAAAGCAGTGCTTCACCTATCAGGCGTACAGGGTCCATATCCAATTTACCACACTCATTCTTTTTGGTGGTCCATAAAGGGTGGTCTTTCAAAGTCTTTGGTTTCCACCTTTCTGATTCGCCATGTCACCTTTCCTTCACTGTCCAATGTGGAGTCCAGTTTCATGAGAAAATCGAGGCCCAAGATTGGCTGATCACACGGACCAACCCATACAGTGGGGCAAAAAAGTATTTAGTCAGACACCAATTATGCAAGTTCTACCACTTAAAAAGATGAGAGAGGCATTTTCATCACAGGCACACTTCAACTATGAGAGACAAAATGAGATTTTTCTTGGATTTTTAATGAATTTATAGGTAATTATGGTGGAAAATAAGTATTTGGTCAATAACAAAAGTTAGTCTCAATACTTTGTTAAATACCCTTTGTTGGCAGAGGTCAAATGTTTTCTGTAAGTCTTCACAAGGTTTTCACACACTGTTGCTGGTATTTTGGCCCATTCCTCCATGCAGATCTCCTCTAGAGCAGTGATGTTTTGTGGCTGTAGCTGGGCAACACGGACTTTCAACTCCGTCCAAATATTTTCTATGTGGTTGAGATCTGGCTAGGCCACTCCAGGACCTTTCAAATGCGGGTCAGTGACACCCATTGCTTTTTCTTTTCAAACCAGCCCAAGGACGTCTGCTTTACCTTCAACATTTTGGCGTGGTATGCTGGAGCTGCTGCGGGAGTGTGTGGCTTTTGAATCTGGTGCCACGTCTTTCTGTTGTTTTCTTGACAACAGATTGTATAGGTCACACAATACTATTTAATATGCCATTAATCTATTCATTTATTCATTTGGCATATTTAAAACCGGACATTTTGAGCGTTGATATTTCTCTCTGACAACTACACCTACACCTGATAAGGACGAAATGCCGGAATTTGCAGACTGACGTACCCGGCATTGAACAGAAAAATCTTTTGAAAGAACTCCATCAATTTTCTTTTAAATTGACAAGCTTTGAATGTGAAGTGGAAAATCAAAAGTAAACCAAATCGGGATAACATGGTCAGAGAACCTGAATAACAGTGAGGGTATATGAATATAATTATCCCACTGCAGTATAAAAGATATCTGTGCAATGTTCTTTTAGATTTAAAAATCTACATAACCCCTCCATCCTGAATAAAAGGTATCAATTAAATTACTGCATTAGTAACCCACCGTACACAAGGCAGTGTTTACCCATTGTAGCGAGGAAGCATTCGTGAGCAGTAGCCAACTTTTGTCTAACATTGCCGATCATTGCAGGGATTTGATGGGGTAAAGTCTTGATTTCAGCACCAGTGCATAGGGCCAAACTGAAAGGAGTTTGGAAAAACACGAGTCTGGTCCTATACACTGGCACTGAAATTAACCAATTTCAATGCAAGGACTCCTGGGACAGACCCGCAGAGACATGTCGTTCTCGTAGCTTACTCACTTCACGAAAATGACATTGTTTTTTTCTGAAAACTCATCTCGGTTTTTCAATACCTTAATCATTTTCCCTATGCGAAGAATAATGATCGGCGACATGGGGATGCACCAAGGATCTACAGTAAAACAGCACTCACCGTCTTCACAGTCAGATCTTAACTGCTGCTCTGGACTTGCTACATCTAACTTTTAGTCCCACCCCCTCAGTGGGACTAACAGGAAATACAGAAATAAAAACAGAAATTAAAGAAGACAGAAATAAATACAGAAAAAAAAGAATATGGCAATTAATTAAATACAGAAATATACGATTATGGAAATTAATTAAAGAAATGATACATACAGAAATAAATTATCAAATGATTTACTAAATAGGGAAATAGTATTGATTAATTTATTATATATATATGTATACATATATTTATTCATTTATTTGTCATTTTGGCAGGTTAGATACTCCATACTTGATAGCAGAGATGGAGTCAAGACCGCACCCAGGAGACTCAGACCAAGACCCAACCCTTTGAAACCAAGACCAAGCAAGTCAAGACTTTAGACCGTTTAATGTTTCCCAAACATAAAACAATGAGAACATTTATATCAGGAAATAAAATATTTTTTTGTAGGCCACAGCATAACAGTGTTCTATAGAAGTAAACATACTTTACTAGATTAAATTACTGATAAAACGTATTAGGTTGAAATTAGTTTACAAGGACTGAAATAAGAAAGAAAGCAATGTGACTGACATATCCATGTCATATCTTGCTTTCACTCTGCTGTGCTTAGCTAGCTAGTGAACACATTAGCTAACTGGCTAGGTAGTCAACTAGATTGCTATCATTAACTTTGCCCAGTTAGGTTTGTTCTGGATATCCATAGTATTGGAATCAATGGCTGTGGGAATCAACCGGACGTAGAGCAGTCCATGGAGCAGCGGCAGGTGCAGCAGCAGGCCACGGAGCAACGGCTGGGACAGCAGCGGGCCACGGAGCAGAGAAAGGAATGTGTTGGATGGCCGGACGACTGCCCATCCAGTCCACATGACGCTTGGGATTCAGTACGAAAGCCTTGTACCAGGATCAGAAGGCAGGGACCCCCTCTCAAGCTTCCAAGAGGCCTCCCTCGGGTACCAAACTTGCCCCCCAAAAAAAATTCTGGGGAGGTGAGGTACGGAGGCAAGCCGCGGACCCAGGTTTGGGGACCGCGCTGGCTGCTTGGACACCCATTAACCTCTGGGAAGGCTGGGAACAGTTGGCACCGAACAGGGTCCCACAGCAGCAGCCCCCCATCGCATCCTCGTCCACGTCGTCGTACTCTGCCTCAGAGTCGTCCGTACTCTCCTCTTGTCGGTGACATCGGAGGGGAGTAGCCAAAACAAGCTCAGAAACGCTGAGCTTCCTCCAGCATCTCCGGCTTCTCCCAAGGCCACAGAGGGTGTCCATGTGACCGGGTAATCTTTACTTGCTGGTTCCTTTCCTTTGGGTCTGATATTCTGTCAAGATTGTAGTGGTGGAGAGAAGGAACCAGGTGCAGGCCGAGCAACATTCAATGTAGTGTCTTAATATAAACAAATAACAATCTCAAAACAAACTGAAACAATGTAAAGGGGCAAACAGCAAACACTACACTTACCACTGACGTATAACATACAAGCAACATGAAAACAATAACCGACAAGTGAGAGGAACAAAGGACAAACATTTAAACATAAACGAATGACATAATTAGGACCTGGTGTGAGTGATGATTGGAGACAAGCCACAAAACAAGTCCACGATGTGTTCGAGGATGAAAGGAAACTCGGGAGATGACTGAGCTTTCCACCACCTCACAGTCAAACCGGTCAATCAAACTATACAATACATTGTTCTGATTACGCCCCTCACTCGTCCCAATTTATTAAAAGGGAGTATTCTTAAAATATCCCAATACCGTGATAGCTCTATAAATAATGAAAGTAATAGCCACAACACACAGGTCAGGGAAACAATACTGTGCCGGCACTCTGAACAGCAAATTTTAACCAGTCACAAACTACAGTAAGTGCAATAATAGGAAAAATTCTGATTTGCCAAATTCACAAGTTTTCTACCATGCCATGCTTCAAAATTATGATGGTAACAAAAAGCTCTGCTTTATATTTTATTATTTCTTAAGGTTATTCAGGTGTTTAAAGAAATTGTCGTTATTTCTGTGTAGTCTATTGGTGTATTTCTTTATTAAAAAAATCTGAATTATATCAGTGATGAAGTTGCAACTGGAAACATTTCGTTATAACCTGTTGTGTTAAGATAACGTGAACATTGTGTGTAATGTCGGTTAGAATTATTTTTTGAGAACTAATTGCATTTTCAGCGTTCTAACTCCTGCATGTGTTTGGTATAGTGCAATCACACTATGAAGCAATTTACTGCATGTTAATCTCCCACGGTAAGAAAACGCTGTAATTAGATGAGCAACATCTGTAAAGGAGGAAGCGTAATGTCTGGGGCTGTTTTGCTGGATCCAGAGTCGGCAACTTAAATATCTGCCACTGCGTTTTGTAGAACTATGCAATACCTTCTGGTGTCTGCCTAGTTGGCCAGGGGTTCATCCTACATCAAGATAATGACCTAAAACATAGCTCCAGTCTCTGTCAGAACTACCTTAGAAGAAAAGGACAAGACTAAATGCTTCAAATCAAGGAATATGTGACAACTACGCCATCTGCAGCTCATCCTCCCCCTGCAGGAGGCGGGCCTCCGCGCTCGATGTTACCGGCCTTCTAAACACCACCGCCCATCATCAATCCATCGCACCTGTTGTCCTGTTTAGCGCACCTGATCCTCAACCAGTCACTACCATTCCAGTACATATGTGTCCTCTGTTCCCTCTGTCTTTGCGTGTTATTGTCTCTACTTATGAGCGCAAGTCAGCTCTTGTCATTAAAAGTTATATGAATCAACAGTCTACGTCTCCGTCTCCTGCTTCGTCTCCGTCTGCCCTAAGAGCTGACAGAATAGCCAACACAGTTAGACACCCATTAAGATGGTTTGGGATGAAGCACAAAAGCAAAGCAACATGTAAGTGCAACACATTTGCAACAACTTCTGCTCCAACCCAACAGTGTTGTGAAGAACTTTCCAAACAATATTTGATTTCCATTGTATAAAAAATATAAAGTGTGTTTTTGTCTGTTATGTCTGCAAAAGTTTGCTACTTTGAAAATGTGTATTATAGTTTTTAAACAAAACTATTACTTTGTTTCTTTATTATATCCTTAAATGTCAGACTACACTAAGATAGTAGACTTTGTGACTTTCAATAAAAACTGGAAAAATGTAAGTGCTCTAGAAACATTTACTGTTAGTGTATATGCAGAGTACAATATGGTGGTGGATCATTGATGCGTTGGGGATGTTTTGTTACTAGTTGTCCAGGGACTCTTGTTAAGATCAATATCATAAAGAAGTACCAGGACTTTTTGCCCAAAACCCATTTGACTCTTCAAGAGATGTATGAACAAAATCTATTTGATGAATATTCCTGTTTTACAATTACATACTCAAATGTAATGATACTACATGGCTCAAAAGAGCCGTGGCCAAATTTTTTTTACTGGAGCTATGTTTAACTTGCCTGCGAGAGGAAGCATATGTATTTTGACCAAAAGCACTTTGTGAAGGATGCTATATGTGTCAAACTAATCTCTGTTCACATTAACCAGCTCTTTTCCCGCCTCACAATCACCTGAATATTGATCACCTGTGATGCTTAACTGTTCCTTTGTTTTCTCCAACTGTAAACTATATTCACTTCCAGCTATTCAATTGTTAGTAATGTTGCAAATCATACAAACAATAAGTCTTTCGTTCCTAGCTATTTCATGCCCAGACATTGTCAGGAGAACATAATGGCACGTGGAGGCCATACACAACTGAGTGACATGAGTTGTCGTGATGAAATTCACACAAGTTGGAACAGCCTTTGATTTCAAGCGTTTACTTGGATTTTCAGTGTGAATTTGAATCCAGCCCTCAATCGGTTGGGGATTTTGGTTTCCATTAACTGTTATGTCATTTTCTTCTCAATTAATTACACAATGTACTGTAATGATTTTGATCTTTAATATACAGTGGGGAGAACAATAATTTGACACACTGCTGATTTTGCAGGTTTTCCTACTTACAAAGCAAGTAAAGGTCTGTAATTGTTTCCATACACTTCAAGAGAAAGACCAAATCTAAAACAAAATTCCAGAATATCAAATTGTATGATTTTTAAATAATTTAACCCAATAGAATTTTTTTGGAGGGAGCTGAAAGTCTGTATTGCCCAGCGACAGCCCCGATACCTGAAGAATCTGGAGAAGATCTGTATGGAGGAGTGGGCCAAAATCCCTGCTGCAGTGTGTGTAAACCTGGTCAAGAACTACAGGACACGTATGATCGCTGTAATTGCAAACAAAGGTTTCTGTACCAAATATTAAGTTCTGCTTTTCTGATGTAGCAAATACTTATGTCATACAATAATATGCTAATTAATTATTTAAATATCATACAAGGTGATTTTCTGGATTTTTGGTTTAGATTCCATCTCTCACAGTTGAAGTGTACCTATGATAAGAATTATAGACCTCTACATGTTTTGTAAGTAGGAAAACCTGCCAAATCAGCAGTGTATCAAATACTTGTTCTCCCCAATGTATTTTGTTCATCGAGACCCGATGTGTGACTTCAGTGTTCCTATAATTTTCTGGAGCAGTCTAATTTAAAGTAAAGCTTAACAACATACTCACAACATACTGCGAGCCAACCAAGTTGATCCATTATGGGACCTACTGTATCTGTCTACATCTCTGTTGATAGGATCAGTGCCCAGTATGGCTTGCCGACAGAGATGTATGTTGGTTTTAAAATGACAGGTGTGGGATGTGTGTACACGCCGCTGCGATCTGGTCAGAGCCATGCGCTAAACAAGTGGGCCTGTGTGCCAGACTTTGTCCCCACCCACCAGATGACCTTGAGATATTCTTCCACAGAGGAAACTCTGGATGCCCGGCTTTAGGCCCGGGCACAGTCTGACAAAACCAGATCTCTTATTATGTTTTACGACCTATGAAATGTTTTTTAAGTGAACCTAATGTGTACATATATTTGCAATTCTAATGGACTCCCATTTGATCATAGGCAAAGGAGAATGTATCATCTATGCTATTATTGTTGTTTTTACCTTTCCATTTTGGCCCTATGGTGGATTCTAAAGCTGTAGAGTACATACATTTTCAAACTTTTTATAATTGTTCCACACAGAAATAAAACCCACAACACAGCATATGCTCAAGTTACCAACATGAGACACACTAGATCAACTTGTAAGTGTATTTCTTTGGTACTTTGGGATATCACTGAATGTGAAATGAATACCCATCCTTTGATAAGATTTATCAGCTGTAAAACCAGTATAACACAGAGAGTAACTTATGTGTGTTGGTATTTTGTGTGTAGTGTATGATAACACATTTTGGTCAGAATCACTCCACTTGTCAGTGGCTTTGTTTGTGTGGATGAAAACAAAATGTATAATGTGTGAATTGTCTCTAGGCTGTTTTAATACAGACTGCATGAACGTTGCATAAATCATCTTATAGGGCAATCCCTCATCTTTGTGGAACACTTAAGCCAAGGTCTCACAGCTGGCTGTCAAACTAAAGCTATAGACAGAAAACAATAACAAAGTACACACATTTAAAACAGGATGGGTACATTGTGCAATGTGTGCATTCTCACAGTCTGTCAGAATTTAAATCAGCTCAGCCGTTGTGATATGGGACTTGATTTGTGCAGTGTTTTGGGCACAGTTTGATACTGGCAATCTTTTCCTGGGTGCCATTTACCAGCCAACATTTGCTTTACCACACCTCTGCTGATGAATGATATTCTACTTTCAAATCCATCTCCACCCCTAGTTAGACACATCTCAATAGTCTCAATCCATAATTCAACAATGTGCAAAGTCATTACAGTGAGTGTACCCTTCTTTGGCCAGCATTTTCATGCTTTATTAAGCAATTAATGTGATGCTTGCTAATGAGGGGAAAACATAATGTGGAAAATCAGGATGACACAGTGTCAACATGTTGTATTTATCCATTGTAAAATGTTGTTTTGATTTGGATACTGTCTGTCTGATATTGCATCTTATGTATACATAGGTGAAGCAGGCAAGAGTTGAAAAGTGAATAGGGTATCCTCTGCACTTTTTGTGTCTTCATTTTCTTTTTGTCCTTTCTGGCTAGCTAGCACAAATCAGAGAAACTTAAAAACAACAAACCTTTAGGGTAGTTGTCATCTCCCCTGCAATCAGAATCAGTTCAATGCAGAGAGAAGCATATGGCCGGTGTCCCCAATGGTAACCTGTTCCCTACAAAGCACATGACTTCTGACTCTAGTGCACGAGATAGGGATGAAGGTGCCATTTGGAATGTTAACATGGGCTCTGATACAGTGGTGATTGTGTTGACAGTGTTTGTTGGATGCTGTAGTGTGGAATGAGAGGGAGGCTGCCTCAGATTTGAAGCTCCTATCTCCTCACTCCAGCTGTAAAACAGGTTGCAGGGTTCCGGCTCAGCCTATAAATATAGCAAACCACGCGTGTGCACCATCCTCTCTGCCAAACCTGATTAAACGAGAAATAAATCACCTTCATGTGGATGGATACACAAACGATCAGAAACAGTCACATGTTTTCTTTCCTTGCATTTGCTTTCTCTATGGGTTTAGGAGTTTAGTGGTGACTGACAGCTTTACTTGTGCTGATGCCTCAGTAATATACATCTGCGAGTATTACTAGTTGACACATACATTTTTGCATATGTTTGTACTCTACTTTCACATATTTTCATCACTTCCTTTATAATTGTTGACATTTAATGAAATTAAAAGTCATTGTGATGTCAGTCATGGTAAAACGTTTGTTTGACAAGATATTAATGATCGGTTTGATTTCAATTAGATTTGGTGAATAACAATTGTATACATCATTCATATCAGATTTGTTTTATTGTATTAGATACATATAATACAATGACTGGCATATAATCACACTGCACAACTTAAATTGAAAATAAAAGGTCATGGATTCATGCATAGCCACATGTCACATCTGGTTGTGCATCACTTTTCCAAGTGTTTGTGGTCAGAAACAGCATTTCTTCTAATAGTATTCGTCATTAACAAATCAAAAGTTAACCCAATGTGAGTATCGGAAAGTTGGTTCTTCTGAATAATCATGCCATGATGTGATAAGATGTGCAACTCCAGAATGTTAAACACCCATTGAAGCTGTAATTGTTGTTATGCCTTCATTGGAAAGATTTCTGTTAGACAAAGGATAATTGTTTGCCGTTAAGCCTGTTTGCCTTGGAATATGATTTGGTTGAATTGGATAAATAATTAATGGCAATGCAGAGATTTCTGTTCACACATTTCAAGCCTGATTAGGCATATGGCGGAGAAATCTGCTAAGGATGAGATAATGCATCACAATAAAATATCATTTCTTTACCTAACAACAACTGGTGCCTTAAGAAAGTGACCCGTGATGGTTTCAAATACATTCACAAATACTATGTACTATTAGCAAACTTGTGCATTTCTGAGTATCTAAACATTTATATTTCAGTTCCTGAGTTTCAAGAGTTACCAAGTCATATTTACCATGTTATTATGTGGCTATAATGTACACTAACTGTAATGTCATAACAATATTAATATGCAAGAATAAGAAACACTTATTTTAGTGTCATAACTACTATGGTAATGTTTAGGCACAATTCCTGTAATGCCATAACTACTGTGTTAAAATGTAGGAATAAGGCACATTTACAGTAGTGTCATTGTAATGAATTTGTTGTAGAGATTGGTTGCAGTTTCCAGATGCGAAGCATCATACGTTTTATTATCGGTAGGAACTTCTAAGCAAGGGGCAAGGCAAATGCAGAGTCGAAGTAAGCAGGCAAATGGTCAAAACCGGAGTGTCAGAATAGAGGCGAACTATGCAAAATCAGAGGGCTAAATCAAGTAGTCAGGAAATACAGTTGAGGTCACAACACGGGATATTGATACCGCTAGACTTCAAAAGTAGAATGCAAAACAAATGCACAGTATATAATGAAACATAATCATACTTCACAAGGGGCTATACAACAGAACTAACTTATATAGGCTGAGAGGAGAACAGAAAACAGGTGAAACGAATTACCCGAGGAAGGATGCATTCGAAAACAACACTGAAAACACAGTCACATACCAACAGTTCACAATAGTAAAACCCCATAGGAAATCACAACCCAACAGACAAATAGTGAGAACACCCCCAGACGTAGCAGGACCCCCGTCAACAGGAGGCTCCTGACGAATGAACGCTCCATCAACCCAGGATGATGGAGTGCAGCGGCAGACAATGCAGGCTGTAGGCCGCAGGTCCGAGGGGCCAGAAGCGGCAACTGGACTGAGGCCGGAGTCGACCGGCAGGGGGCCTACCCCGAGGATGAGATACTGGATGATCCAGGTGCTCCTGGTGAAAGGACCAGAGCAAGTCCGGGTTGAGGGCAGCCGACAAAGGGACCCAGGAACATTCTTCAGGCCCATTCCCCTCCCAGT
This sequence comes from Esox niger, assembly GCA_016801105.1. Lineage (NCBI taxonomy): Eukaryota > Metazoa > Chordata > Actinopteri > Esociformes > Esocidae > Esox > Esox niger. The sequence goes on from JACXGJ010007619.1 coordinate 11,884, forward strand.
CAATCAGATACTGCAACTGCTCCCTCTGCTATCGAGAATCCAGTATACCCGGGTCTGCGTATGCAGGAGCATGACCAACATCCAAAGGAGGTTGGGGTTCAGTGCGCGAGACAGGAGGATGTAGTGGGCTGTAGAACACAGGCATGAGCAAAGACACATGAAAGGAAGGGTTAAGCCGATAGTGTCAAGGCAGTAAAAGACGGTGGGTGAAAGGGTTAATTCGCTTGACAACCTTAAATGGACTGATATACCTGGGTGGAAGTATCTTGCTGGGGAGGCACAGCCAAAGATCCCAAGTAGACAGCGTTGAGCTGGAGGGAACTAAGGCGTGGGTCATCGACGACGGTCGGCAAATCGCTTCTGGGTCTGGGAGGCTCGTTCCAAGTGCCGATGAGTCGTCTCCCATACCTGCTCACTGCGTTTGAACCATTCTTCAATGGCGGGGACCAGGCTGCGCCTCCCAGCAAAACATAAGCGGCTGATATCCTAGCAAACATTGAAAGGGGGTTATGAATGGATTATGGAGTTCTGTGCATATTCTGTCTCAGGTATCTCCCCAGTTCTTGGAATAACCCTTCTGTCTGAGACTCAGAGTAATGCCAAGGCTATCACAGAAGGCTTGCCAGACTCTGGATACATATTGGGGGCTGTGGAAGATGGAAAATGTTCGTGATTTATTAAAATAAAGTCTTCTCAGTCGTTCGTATAACAGTTGATTATTTCAAGTTTAATTACGTGGCTCCACGGGAACAATCATCACAACATGACAAATGATGAGTGCAGAGACCAACAGAGTAATGTCATGACAGATTGTTCATATCTTACATTATAGCTTTCACCTCTTTATACCACTTCTTGTCAGTTCCAAATATATTATCTCTTATGCTATAAGATTCATACAAAAAACAAGTTATCATACTAATCATAAAACAAGATAGAACTATACATTGTCATGTCAACCATAGTTATAGGTCATATTTAACAGACCTCCTGATCTGAGCTACCCCTGGTGTCTGTCCTGCCCAAATGGAAGAAACAGACACAGGCAACTTCACCTTGGAGCCATCTGTACAGGGCCATAGGTAAGATAGGTTTGAGGCCTGGCGCCCTCGGTTGTAGCCAAAATCACTTCTAAGAACAGGGCATGCTGACCCCGGTCTTCTCCTATACGTGTCAACCATGAAGTCTAAACCAAATTCAGACCTAGTCTAAAACAGACAATTTATTACAGTGAACTAGCAGAATAATGAATAAATAAGGATATGGTAATAAATTCATCCTTAACAAATCCTCCCTTTTTCCCATCAGGGACGATTAAACAAATTAATTTATTCCACTTAAATACATTATTTTTGTCAAAACTACCTTGTCTTTAGGATCAGGAGGTTAGAGTTACTTTTAAATAAGTTACAGCAGAATTAAACAGTGACGATTAAGACAGTTGTTATGGTTATAAACATCATTGTTCAATTTATACTAAGTGTGGATCCTCCTCTTCCTCCGGGGTCCATCGATCGATTATCATAGTCACCCTGCGGGTTCTGCCATACTGGGCCAAGGCCCCCTCTGGGTTTGATGTATACCATTGTGACAACTTAATGTTAACTATGTATGTCATTTACCTAAGCATGGACTTGTGAGGCAGTCAGTATGTGTGAGCATCTGTAAATCAGTATCAGTACATCAGTATAAGTAGGTACATTTTTTTACTTTGGGATGTCTTCAACTAGAGCATGTCTTTTAGCTCCATGCCAAACTGATTATTCTTGTAGCACAATATACAGTATTCAGGGCAATTTGACCACTGGCAAGTAGGAGGCGTGCTAACAGGCCTATGGCCATTATGACTATAATGATTATACAAATTCATTCAAAGACTACCCAACAATACTGACCTGATAGGAAAGGAAAGTGGTCCTTTGATGTTATCATTGTGGGCCTGGTGGGAAACTTTGGGAATAAGTTCATTAACTAGGTCAGAAACAGTGGAGTTGTAATCAGGTATAAATGTATAGCATTTCTGTCCTATCAGAGCACAGGTTCCTCCCATGGTCAGACACTATATCCTCCAGTATGCCATAGAGGCGGAAGACCTGATGGAAGAGGCACTCTGCCAGTTTAATGGCTGTAGGAAGGCCTGGTAAGGGAACTAGTCTACACATTTTGGAAAAGTGGTCTATGACGACAAGGATTGTGGTATACCTGGAGGAGGCTGGTAGATCAGTGAGGAAGTCCAATGTTATGTGAGACCTGGGTCTCTGGGTTACTGGGAGAGGCTCTAGCTTACTGGCAGGAAGATGTCGGGTTCTCTTTGATTGGGCACAGACGAGGCACAATAAGACATAGACTTTTAAATCCGCTGCAAGTGTGGACCACCAGTACTTTCTGGACATCAGTTATGTGGTTTTGGTGATGCCAGGGAGACCCAAGCCCCGTGAGGTGTGGCACCATTGCAGTAACTGGAGACTCACTGCAGCAGGAACAAACTTATTACAAGCAGGCATGTCTGCTGAGGCCGGGTCCGATTGTACTGATTCCTCTAGGAGGGTCTGAAATTCCCATTGGACTGGGGCGACAACACAGAATCAGGGCAGGATAGGCTTATGGTCTACCAAAAATTTGATGTTATAGGGCTATATAACATTAAGCAGCAACAAGCTTGAGTGACCAATGGACATTATCATTGGTTTGGGAAGGGAGGATGTGCTATAGCCAACAGCTGGTAGTTGTACATCATCCGTCTTAAGTCCTGGTGTAGATTGCTGATCAGTCGTTGGCTGCTGCTACCGAAACCCTCAGCTCACCTCCTGCACCTCCTCTGCCCATTTTCTCAGCAAACTACAAAATCAATTCCTAATCAAAAACCGTAGGTCAACAGTGGTATTCGTAGCACTCACACCAATCGTTATGTCCCAGTTACAACCCACACATAGAGTTGCTCAACTGTGGCCTACCCCCGTATTAATACAAACTTTCAATCCCCCAGTATGCTGTAGCCTCAAACCTCCAGAAGCCAGTCTTTCAGGCCCACCACATCAGCTCTGTGCCCCTAGTCAGGCACCAGAGATTAATTGTCAGCTTATGGGTTGGGTTGTTTGGGAGTTCATCTCGATCTCCCGACATCCTATGGGTTTGTCCCTCTAACTGAGATGATCCAGCCATTAGGTATGTACTTTCCTTTCAAAATAACCTAGCCCCAATAACTTTGTTTGGCTCTGTCTTGAATGTTCCTATTTGATATGCTGAACTGGTTATTGTTTTGTCCAACTCAAATTGTGTTTTATCCCCAGTTTCTTCTTCCCATGGGACCTTACATGAGTTTATCTGTTCAATGAGAAGGTCCCCTGGGGAATAGATATTATAATTGACCTGGATACTCTCTCTTTTCGACCAGGCAAACCCTGCTGCTGGGGTCAAACCTGGTAACAGCATTCTAACTCTCCCAGCTACACTAATTCTGGTGGTATTTAAAACCAGGTAATTTAAACTGGTTATATCTAGTACAGCTTGGAGTGTCCAAACCTCCTTGAGCTTTGGACACCATTGCAGGTCCTCGCCACTGGTGTGGGCACCTATCACCCATTCCAATATTACCATCATTTGCGGACTCTAAGCCGCTACTTTTTTCACATGCTTTGAACACTGCGGCTTAAACAATGATGCGGGTAATTTAAGGATGTTTACGGGCTAACAAGCTTCATGCCGCAAAAACATTTAGCCTCGTCACATCGGACCAATGAAATTACCGAACAGGTCACAGTAGACCACTGAAACTGTTCAAATTAAATCAAACGCACTCACACTAAGTTCTTCAGATCAGTTATTTTGCGATTCATGCACATACCCTCATTATGGAACACACAAAGAAATGCATATGATGCAGCTTTCAAATTTAAGTCAATCAATCTGGCTGTCGAAGAAGGAAATCGATCTGCTGCGCATAAGCTTGACATCAATAAATCGATAGGGAAACGTTGGAGACGGCAGCATGGAGAACTGATTCAATGCCAAAAGACGACACAATCTTTTAGAAGTAAGAAAAGCAGATGGCCCAAACTTGAAATTATTCTTGAAGACTAGGTGAACACACAGAGCTGACGTCTGAGGTGTTTCTACTGTGCAGATCTGACTGAAAGCCAAAACAATCACCAACGAAAAGAAGATTGAAGATTTTAGAGGTGGACCATTGGGGTGTTTCAGATTTATGAGATGAAAAGGCCTGTCCATCACGGCACATACGACTCTGTGTCAGCAACTCCCTCCCGACTACGAGGAGAAAGTTGCGAACATCCGCAAATTCATTCAAAGAAGGACAGCCGAGATTTCCATCGGACCAGACGACATCATAAATATGGATGAAGTATCTTTGACTCTTGACCTGTTTCTTACTAGGACTGTTAACAAAAAAGGTGAATCATCCGTCACGCTGAAAACAACTGGCCATTAGAGAATGCATTTCACTTGTTTTGAGCTGCACAGCATCCGGACAAATGCTTCAAACCAATGGTGATTTTTAAGCAGATGATGATGCCAAAAGAAAAACTCCCCAAAGAAATCGTTGTGACAATCAACAAGAAAGGGTGGATGATAGAAAGCCTAATGAAGGAATGGCTGACAGAGTGCTAGGGCAAGCGACTGGGGGGATTTTTTCACAGAAAAAAAGCATTGCTCGTTTTGGACAGCATGAGGGCCCATATAACAGATTCTGTGAAAGTCGCCATCATGATCACAAACTCAATTCCAGCTGTGATTCCTGGGGGCAATACGAAGTACTTGCAGCAACTCGACATCAGTGTGAATTGTGCATTTAAAGTGGCACTCCGAGTTGAGTGGAAGGCTTGGATGACTAGCTGCGAGAAATCATTTACCAAAGCTGTCAAGTCTGCCAGTGGATTCTGACAGCTTGGAGCAGTGTCAAAACATCCACTATCACCAATGGGTTTCGAAAGGCTGGACTGCTTCGTGATGAAGAGGACAGCACAAGCTCAAGGGCAAAATTGCCTCGAGACGTTAGTGACATTGAGAGCGACAACAAAAGAGAGACTGAGGATCTGTGTGATGAAGTAATTCTGTGGCTGTTCAATTCCGACACTGAGGAAGACTACTTTAGTGGTTTGTGTGCGCAGGAGGGAGATGAAGATAGCGATCAATGACTTTTCCTGGTAAGCAACTGTATTTTTAAGTCATTTAACCAAACGTGTTACAGGCACTGTTCAGAAACAATAATTTCCGGTACGTATTTAATTAAAAGTAAAAATAAAATCTATCTCATGATACAACGTGGACACCGGCGGTACAACCTACAGTGGGGAGAACAAGTATTTGATACACTGCTGATTTCCAAGTGTTCCTATTTACAAAGCATGTAGAAGTCTGTAGTTTTTATCATCGGTACACTTCAACTGTGAAAGACGGAATCTAAGACAAACATCCAGAAAATCACATTGTATGACTTTAAAGAATTAATTAGCATTTTATTGCATGACAAGTATTTGATCACCTACCCGCTCTCAAAGACCTGTTTGTTTTTCTTTAAGAAGCCCTCCTGTTCTCCAGGCATGACCTGTATTAACTGCAACTGTTTGAACTTGTTACCTGTATAAAAGACACATGTCCACAAACTCAATCAAACAGACTCCAATGGCCAAGACCAGAGAGCTGTGTAAGGACATCAGGGATAAAATTGTAAACCTGCACTAGGCTGGGATGACCTACAGGACAATATCAAATCAAATGTATTTTATAAAGTCCTTTGTACATCAGCAGTTGTCAGTGCTTTGACAAAACACCCGGCTTTAAACCCCAGGGAGCAGACAACAATAGTGATGAACTTCAGTGGCTAGGAAAAACTCCCTACGAGAGACGAAATTTAGGAAGAAACCTAGAGAGGAACCAGGCTCTGAAGGGTGACCAGTCCTCTTCTGGCTGTGCCGGGTGAACATATTAAGAGTCCGCTTTTCAATAGTTCAATGCATGTGGGCTAAGCCCAGAGTTTATTTGAACCTAGTCCAGATCGGAGGCATAACCAGATGGACAAGGACAGGGACAGACGGGGGGGGTTCAGCAGAGTGGAAGCTGAAATCGTCAGGTATAGTCTTGATCTGCAAGATCAAGACCAGGAGGACTTTGGACATGGACCGCAACGAGTCAAGCCTGGTACTCCGCAGGTGTGGGTTAAGACCACATATCCTCCTAAGTTTAAAACGACAAAGAATTTTGAAAGTGCATTCCTTAGATCTACAGGGATTTATAGTGGAGAAGGAGAACTGACCTTACTCCCCCAGCACAATAATATAGCAGCGTAAGACGTTGGGGCTGAGACAGGGGGTCCAGTGACACTGTGGCCCTATCCGGAGGAGGCCCTGACAGGGCCCAATGGGCAAGAAATCAATCCACCCACATTGCCAAGCATCAACCAAAGGGACACCCACCAACCGCAATCATCCTGAGAGAGGGCCGAGTATTGCCAGCAGAGCACAGCCCAATTGCACAAGTGAGCAACAGAGAGACAACAACAAGCCAGTGACTCCACCCCCGAATGGCTTGGATGGAGGGCATCCCCGTGGTGATGAGAGCCCATCTGGCAAGACAGCAAAGGTGACAGTATCAGACCTTTCTGGTCACCTTCACGCTCCTGGGCTGGACTAAACTTAATCATAGACCAGGCTGAAGAGATGAGTCTTTAGTAGATGCTTGAAGGTTTGCACTGAGTCTGCATTTCTAATTTTGATTGGCTAATCAAAGTAGTGGGGCTCTAGGAGAGAAAGCCCTGCCTCTGGCTGTTTGTTTAAAAATTTTAGGTACAGTTAAAAGGCCTGCATCTTGTGATCTAAGGTAACGTGCAAGTATGTATGGCTTGATCATTTCAGCGAGATAAGTAGGAGCAAGTCCATAAATTGATTTATAGGTTAACAATAAAACCTTTAAATCAAAAACCCTAACCCTAACAGGCAGCCACTGTAAAGAGGCTAGTACTGAGTAATGTGTTCCCATTTTTTGTTCTAGTCAGGATTCTATCAGCAGTGTGCCGAACTAACTGAAGTTTATTTATTGATTTATCAGGGTAACCGGAAAAAATTGCATTGCAGTAATCTAATCTTGATGTAACAAAAGCATGGATTCGTTTTTCTGCATCAGTTTTTGATAGAAAGTTTCAGATTTTTGCAATGTTTCGAAGACGAAAATATGCAACTCGAGATATATTTTATATGTTCATCAATGGAGAGGTCAGGGTCGAGGGTTACGCCGAGATTTCTTAGTTTTTTGGGATATGATCATGCTGCCATCGAGGTTCATAGTGAGATCTGCCAATAAAAGTATTTGTTTCTTGGGTCCTATAATGAGCATTTCCATTTTTCTTGAGTTTAAAAGCAGGAAGTTCTCTGTCATCCACTTCCTAATATCTGAAACACATGCTTCCAAAGTAGCTAATCTGTGGTTTTTCCATGCTTCATCGAAATATGCTGATGACACACAGTCATATATCAGTGAAAAATGACATTGTGATTCCAGATTACATCTCCAAGAGGCAGCATATATAGTGAGAACAATAAAGGGCCCAGAACCAAGCCTTGAGGAACACCAGAACATACTTTTGATTTGTCAGAGGATATACCCTCCACACATACGAACGGATATCTTTCAGGTTCATAAGATTTAAACCAGGCTAGAACATTCCCATGTAGCCAAATATGGGTTTTCAGTCTCTCTAAGAGAAGGGAGTGATCAATAGTGTCAAAAGCAGCACTAAGATCAAGAAGCAACAGGACGGATGCGGAACCTTGGTCTGAGGCCATTAGAAGGTCATTTGGAGCATTTAATAAGTGTTATTTGTCTTCAGGAAAGCATTCAATTGTTGGGAAACAAATTATTCTAAGATTTTTGAGAGGAATGGGAGGTTTGATATTGGCCTATAGTTGTTTAAAGTGTCTGGATCCAGATTAGATTTTTTTAAAAGAGGCTTAATTTCAGCTATTTTTGGTAGGTCTGGTACACATCTGGAGGAAAGGGAGCAATTTATTAGTTTCAACATTGGCTGACCTAGCACCGAAAATAGCTCCTTGAGTAATTTAGTTGGAATTGAGTCTAGTTGACAGTTTGTGGGTTTAGAACTCATTACAAAGTTAGTGAATGTGTCGAGCAATACGAGATCAAAAAGTTCCAGTGTCCCCCATTGACACCTGGTTAGGGAGGTTCAGGACATTCTCACGACAACTGAGATTTTGGGCACTGTAATAATTTGAGGAGTCAGTTATTTGTTTTCTAATGGTGATGATCTTTTCATCAAAAAAGTTCATCAATTCATTACAGCTGAAGTGAAGACCCACTTTAATTGAACGAGTCACATTCACAATAGGCAACTTTGTACCAACTACTCTGGCTATGCTATCGGCAGACTCCACTATGCTAGCAGGCTGGCTAACAGCTTGCAGCCTGTCTTGCACCCTATATCATGGTGAGGCTAGAGGAATGAGACTCCTGTCAATGTTCCTAGATAAAAGAAAAGCACCACTCCAGCTAGGATGAAGTCCGTCGGTCCTCAGCAGATCAGGCCTGAACCTATTTTTGGGCGAGTCCCAAAAAGAGAGCCAGTTATCTACAAACTATACCTCCTGCGACGGGTTTTCAGCCAGCGACTGAGTTGGGCAAGGCTGCTGTAGAGCTTGTCACTACCCCTAATTGGGAGGGGGCCAGAAACAATTACACGATGCCGACACATCTTTCTAGCTAGTTTACATGCTGATTCTATTTTCTGCTTCGTAACCTCTGACTGTTTCATCCTAAAGTCATTGTTGTCAACGTGAATAACAATATCTCTGTACTGTCTATACATGCCAGTTTTAGACTTCACTAGCACCAACCCCAGATTTCCGGCTATGTCGGTGGCTCTGCCTCCCGGTAAACAGTGTTCGATTGCTGGCTGATTCTTCAGTCTAATACTGCGGGTAATGGAGTCGCTGATTACTAAAGGTTTCAGTTTTTCCGGGCCACCGGTAGAAAATGCCTGTCAATAGGCAAGCAGCTTGGTGAGAAGGCAACAACGGTTGGTGCAATTATTAGAAAATGGAAGAAGTTCAAGATAACGGGTCAATCTCCCTCGGTCTGGGGCTCCATGCAAGATCTCACCTCATGGGGCATCAATGATGTGAGGGATCAGCCCAGAACTACACGGCAGGACCTGGTCAATGACCTGAAGACAGCTGGGAGCACAGACTCAAAGAAAACCATTAGTAACACATTACGCCATCATAGATTAAAATCCTGCAGCGCACACAAGGTCCCCCTGCTCAAGCCAGCGCATGTCCAGGTCCATCTGAAGTTTGCCAATGACCATTTGGATCATCCAGAGGATTAATGGGAGAAGGTCATGTGGTCAGATGTGGTCTTAACTCCACTAAACTCCACTCGACATGTTTGGAGGAAGAAGAAGCATGAGTACAACCCAAAGAACAACCGTGAAGCATGGAGGTGGAAACATGATTCTTTAGGATGCTTTTCTGCAAAGGGGACAGGACGACTACACCATATTGACGGGAGGATGGATGGGGCCATGTATCCGTGATCTTGGCCAACAACCTCCTTCCCTCAGTAAGAGCATTGAAAATGGGTCGTGGCTGGGTCTTCCAGCATGACAACGACCCAAAACACACAGCCAGGGCAACTAAGGAGTGGCTCCGTAAGAAGCATCTCAAGGTCCTGGAGTGGCCTAGCCAGTCTCCAGACCTGAACTCAATAGAAAATATATGGAGGGAGCTGAAAGTCCGTATTGCCCAGTGACAGCCCCGAAACCTGAAGGATCTGGAGAACATCTGTATAGAGGAGTGGGCCAAAATCTCTGCTGCAGTGTGTGCAAACCTGGTCAAGAATTACAGGACACGTATGTTCTCTGTAATTGCAAACAAAGGATTCTGTACCAAATATTAAGTTCTGCTTTTCTGATGTAGCAAATACTTATGTCATGCAATAAAATGCAACTTCATTATTTAAAAGTCATACAATGTGATTTTCTGGATTTTTGTTTTAGATTCCGTGTACCTATGATATGAATTACAGCCCTATATATGCTCTATGAGTAGGAAAACCGCAAAATCAGCAGTGTATCAAATACTTGTTCTCCCCACTGTATATATGTATAAAATCTTTTTTCTTTTTAAAGTTAGAGGGTCCAGCTTATAGGTGCGCTAAATAGTCCGAAAATTACAGTAGTCAAAGCCCCTGAGCACTTTCTTGGAACTAAGGTATCCCCATAGCATTTCTGCGTCAGAAGGCTTGCTCCCCTAGTCATCAGGCAGGGTGTGCATGATGTAATTTGCACGCACAGAAGCGTACCTCAAATATCAATCAGAAACAGGTGCAATATATGCATAAACTGTTTTATTTCTGGCTTACTATAATGTAGATATGGTAGGTTTTAGCCAGGTAAATTTTCGTCTATACGGAATAATTCATCATGTGTAGATCGCTTTGCCTGTGAAGGGATACAAACATGGGACGTATAATTTACACATCCACTTCTCTAACCACTATGCTATTTAACATGGGTACTCAATCAATCACTCACACAGTCAGTTTCTATACCATTTCATATTTTGGTTCACCAGTTCTGTCCTTATATTTCCCAAAATGAACTGCATTGGTATCAGAAGTGTTAGAATAGCCAAAAGACCAACATTTGATAAACAAGTTAATTCGTAAAGTCAGGGAACAAAAGGGTCAGAGAGATAACGTGGACCAAGTTCATAGATTAATTTTATAGAATAATTTTGTAATCGATGAGCTGATGAAGAGTCATTTAAAAAAAAACATTATTCAGCTCTGCTGTCTCAGTCAGAAATGAGTGTGATTAGCATCGTACGAAGAAAAAATTAAAACGGTACATACCCTTACTACAAAGCTGAATTGCAAGCGGAAACTACTCTAAAACACTGTAACTAAGACAAGTAGTATTGTTTACCTCAAAGAACATGAGAATGTTGTATTCCTCAAAAGAAAGTTAAAATGTTTACAACAGATGGAGAACAGGTGGTTGTTAACCATCCATGTTTTACAATGTAGCATGGTGTTTTTCCACAATTGCATGCAGGAAACATGCTTTTTTGTGTAAGATATAAAGAAGGGGTTCGGGACATATGATTTAGGAGAGTTTCAGCCCATTTTTTGTTTTAACAAGTGCCTAAAGATCAGATCTGCCCATAGTGACGACCCCAAAATAACCCCTAGTACAAACTGTTGTATATTTGCAGGTTGTAAAACAGCCCATGTTACATGTTTATGTATGATCAATGACAATCTGTGAAATAAAAAAAAATGTTTTAAGCTGCAAGTCAGCATACACTTTTAAGCTGCATTACTGTATATGGAAAAACTTTACAAACGCAACCAGAAGGTAAAGTACATATTTGCATGAACAACAGTGATTCGTTGACAGGTCAAGATATGTTATTTCTGGTAAACAAAACATTTGTAAAGGCGTCTTATGAAATAGTACAATGGGGATCAACGCAAGATTGTTTTAGTCACATTGGTAGACATTTTTAACAGGCAACGATGGTTAAAAACTGTAGTATTTGTGAGTTTGATAATACCTGTCTGTTTTCGTCTGGGCGGAGGCTGGGACTTCTGGGTAAGATGTGCTGCATTTTTGTAATGACTTGAAGCAACTTGTGAAATCCGATTTTTGATTGTTGAATCAAGGATTCGTGTTTGTTAAATGTTGATGAGCTTAATGGCTATATGGTGACAAGGTTTGCCTTTAATAGATACAATTAATAAAATGAGGTGATGTCAAGGCAGAGCCGCAATAACTAACGAGAACGGTGTTTCTACCGGACCGAGATCATCACTGTGCCAGTTAAACATGTACAAATAGTTAAACTATATCCATATAGCAATTTTAAGCATTGTAACTGCTTTAGTTCTAACGTGAAGAAAAATGACGGGAAACAATGACAAAGAGGCGTAACCTTTTTAATGTTTTCCTGGTTGTCTTATTAAATCCACGATATCCACAGAAGGCAGCTTTTTTCCAGTTCTGCGCTTTCCATTTCGCGCTCCGTTTACATGGTAAGTACAAAATATTTCATTTGAAGTGATTGATTTGAATTGTGTTGCAATTACAATTGCTAACAAAAGACACATTTGAACATTTTAAGAATGTATAAAAAATGTAATGTGGGTGCAATATAAGCGCTTTAAATGTATTTCATATTGTCTGACTTATAGCTCTGGTTTAGGTTCAATGTACAAAAGAACACATTTTTGGTTGATAGACTGTTAGCATTACTAATAATCAGCTTGAAATATCTGTATACGCTTGGTCTTCTGTTAACCCGCTTTGTATTTATTTCAGACCACGTGGCCAGCCAGTATGTCTGGGCAGTTGTGATCTTACACAACCTGAGTCAAATTATTTACAGACATTTACAGCATTGTACTAAAATGTTATTAACATTATGACAATCTGTATGAAGCTGAATCATGAACAGAGTGCGTACCCGGTGATGATGGGGACTACTGCAACTCCATAATAGCTTCAGTTATGGAACCCTCACCTTGTGGCTGCATTGCGTCCAAGGATTTTTGTTTCATTGTTCCCCCCATTACACAATGCTTGAAAGCCAAAGGTAATACATATTTTACAATCAACTCATCAAAACGGTGATCTATGTAAATGTAGATTTGAGTTAGAATATTGTTTTAATTGTGGATCAAAATTTGAAGTGGACCGTACACCGATTTTTGTGATTATATTTGAATTGAAACATGGAATCTAAAAATCCTGACAGACGATCCAGAATGTGTGAAGCTAGAAAAATTGTTACTGAAGATGTTATTAAGAGAACAGACATGGAACAACCATCAATCACTACAGAGTATACCCAAAAATTCTAAATGATTTGACGGATTCTCATTACAATGACCCAGATGATTTTGAAAGGTCCAGGTCATTAGCACATGGTGGTGATGTTAGAGTATTACAACGTAATGATGAGATTTGGATTGATGAATCACTAGAGCTAGTGGTACCAATATTTAAAAACCGTGAGGTTGGTGAGTAAAGCTCAAACACTGTTAAAATATCAGGTTATCAGTAAAAATATGCTAAATATTTATGTAGTTGTGAATTATGATTCTACATGTTTATCCGTTTGTTTGATGGGTATGTTAAACCCACAGAATACAGACGCTTTAGTCCTGGTTAGTCGTCATGAGCTATATGTGGGGACTGGTTGAGCATTTGATCATTGTGTGACATTCACAGATATTGTTTGGTTTGAAGAAATTACAGGGTCTAAATAGATCTTTCATTATGTACTTAGACGACAACCATTTCTATGGCAGCACAAACTTGAAAGGTTTTCTAGGGGTATCATATGTATGTGAGTGGTGTTATACAGGTTTTAACACCCGCGGTGATCACAACTCTAAACATAGCTGTAGTGTTTGCCTCCATAAAGATTGTAATACCCAACCTCGTGACACAGCAGTGGACATGTTATTCTGACTTTTGTTATGATCATCATAATGGCTTGAAGTTCCCCAAAGGTGCAGGTCATTGGGTTAGCAGGTGTGACCAGAAGAAATACGTTGTTGATTGTGGTTAAGGATTCGAAAACGGCTACTTTCCTTGCAAGTTTAATGTCAAGAAGAATGAGAATGATGTTGGCCCCCATCCAGAATCACTATTATGGCGTGATTACTATGATGGCTAAAGAAAAAGACGGGTTTTTGCAATGGTACAAAACAGTTTCCACAGACACCTTTTGTCATGAAGGATAGAATAAAGGCTTACTGTGTGAATGGTGTGGTCAAATTGAGAGATGGTTGTATGCGTTACAGACACTGGATTGTGGTGGTGTTGACCCCTTCCCATCAATTACAACTGCTTTGGCTTGCATGAAGGTCTTTTGTAAAAGATTCTTCACCAAGGACACAATTCCATTGGTCGCCTCAGACCACTACAATTGTTGTCAGAAGACATTCTCAAACAGCTCAATCCAATGGCTTGAATATGTGGCTTTAGATGAGAATACAGCTCTGGAAAAATGTAAAGAGACCTCTGCACCTTTTTCTTTCCTTTCCAAAAAAGTCTAAACGGTTTTGAGTGAGGAACCGAATGGTATAAATTAAGAGGCTGCTGCAAATTGAACTTCTGTAACTTACTCAAAAGTGTCCTTTTCAAAGAAAGAAAAAGGTGCAGTGGTCTATACATTATTTTCCAGAGCTGTATATTGATACAGCATGCCCTGAACCGGGGTTAAATGAATATCGGGGAATACTATGTTGATAGATACACCATACGCTGTTTTGTTTACAGCCTATGAATTTCTGAGTCATTGTTCAACAAGCAACAATTCGGTGACCAAGATTCAGAATGTGTTGAGGCACCAGCAATCGCTGGCAAAGCATTCAAGCTTTAAAAGAACAATCCAACGTACATATTCAATACATATGGGAGTGTTTGTGGAATCAGCTTAAAAACAGATCCGCGGATGACCTTTGATGCTCCAAATCGCCTTGACCCTCGGGATGCTCTTTTCGGTTGTCGTACCAACGCAGTTAATTTTATGATTAAGAAGGGGAGAGAATTCAGTATAACGATGTCTGCAGTCTTTACCCATTCTGCAACATGACAAAAACATATCCAAATGCGCATGCAAACATAATCTTTGGAGATTTCAAAACACTAGACACCTACTTTGGAATTGTTAGGATTACCTTGTCCGCTGAAAGGCCTTGATCACCCCGTTTTACTGCACAGGGTCGGTGCTAAGATGTTCTTTTTTTTGTGTAGATAATGTGCAGTGTCTTAAATTAAGGTGACTGATTGTTCACATACTGATTGAGAAAGCTTATCGCATTGTGAAAATATTCGAAGACTGGGATGTCACCGGATAAGCTTTTTGCACATTACATGAGAACGTTCCTGAAGCACAAGCAGGAAGCTAGTGGCTTACTGCCATCGGTGGTTGACAATGATACTAAAGAACAGTATATTCATGAATATCATGAAATGGAGGGTGTGCAGCTTGTGATGGTAATTCCATCGATTGTACTTACTCCTAAAAGAGTTTCTGAGTCAAAATTCTCTTTGCATAATTAGCACTTTATTTGCAAATAGATAAATCTCTGAGGAAAACCTGGAACAATTATTATTATTTACAGTAAAAAGGGGTGTGGTAAGATACTGCCTAGCTGTCTCATCTTAATACATAAGTATTAACCAAAGGGTGGGCTGTCCCCCCACCTCATCCTTCCCGCCCTAGGTGTTTACTGTCAAGGGGGTAGGGGAACATTGTAAAAGACTGTCGAACACATTCTAGAAGAACAATGGACAGATAAACCAATAAGGGTAAGGCAGATTAACAGATGGTCAGAGAACACAATGATATTCTGATGTCATTCAGAAGATCAGTCACATACCAGGCAGTAGAAAATCAGGCAGTTTTAATATGTACATCAGTTCAAGAATTTCCAAAACAAGCTTGACAAGGAAACATTTTGTAAACAGCGGTAGGGGATCTTTTGCAAAATTGACAATGAATAGTCTTTGGGGTATGATGGAATAATCTCATGAACACAATTCTAATTGAAGATTTGGAGGTGTTTAGCCACTCCTCTGGGGCCATTCTTGAGTGACTTGACAGATGAGTTACCAGGTGGTGAGAGCTCAGCACAATTTGTCAGTGGTGGGTCAAAGACATACGGTTACAAAACAGTTAAAGTATGACATGCCTCAAGGCAAAGGCATTACTCTCAACAGCTACCACACAACCACTGTTAATTTGGAGACACTGACAAGACTGGTTAACTTTGTATGAGGCACAGTTGGTGATGATGTTCACATCCATGCTAATGCAGACACAATTGCGAGAGATAAAAGAGCATTCACATTGAAAAAGCTAGTAGTGTCAAAGCATTTCAGAGTGGTGTACAACAAGCGTGTACTGCTCCCTGATTACAGCACAAGGCCTTACAGGTACTAAAACACATTCTAGGATGGATAGCAGTTTAGACCTGTGAATGGAACACCCATTTAGCTGTGTCATTAGCGGCCTCAGTAACTCAGGTAAAACATATTTTCTGAAAATGTTGGATAATGCTGGTGTTGTTTTCTCAAAAGAAATTCAGAATATTGTCTGGGTTTATTCTTGTTGGCAACCGCTGTATGACAAAATGTTGAAGATGAGGGAGATTACTTTTATAGGTCTACTACCAACATTGCTGTGTGATGACAATCTGTTCCAGATTCAGAAAAAACTACTTTTATTATTGACGATTTAGTGAAAAGTGCATTAGAGTTTGGAGATTGAGAGTTTTCACACGATAATCACACACCTTAACCTGGGTAATATTTACCTTGTGCAAAATATGTTTGTTAAAGGCAAATCTAGCAGAACTATTAACTTTAACGCCAACTATCTCATCTTGTTTAAAAGCCCCAGTGACAATCAGCAGATTAGTATTTTAGGCAGACCGATATACCCCGTTTTTTTCTTAGTTATTCATGGAGAGTGTTGAAGACAACACATCCACCTTTTGGTTGTTTACTTATTGATTTTAAAGATTTAACACCAGAAGACTACCGACTGAGAACCGTGTTGTTTTCCAGGATTGGCCTGTCATGTACGTTCCTGAGAATGTTTCATCATGTCCAAACGCATTCATAGAAATGCATTACTGTTGATTATGCTATTTAAGGCACCAGCGAGTCAACGAAAAGTTATTTTAGAATCAGCATCCACTAACCTGATTCTATCACTCTGTGAAATAGCTCTTAATCTAAGGCGCGGAAATATACTTTTAACAGAATTGCAGCTCCGAAAAGTAAAGCGACAGAAATTCAACATTATATACATGTCTAGAAAGAACACTTCAGTTGCAAAGAAAAGAAAAAACATCAACCAACCTTGAGGTTTTCTACTACCATTACTAACCATAGCAGTTCCATTCCTAACCAGTAATTGCATCGAGACACAGTTAACATGGATCAAACTCAGAAAATCAGTTAGAAAACAGTGAGAATCCAAAACAATTAGCAATGATGTAAGACAATCTGTTGAACATGACTTGGGCTCATCGATTCACAATATATTGTTGAAGACTGATATGGATTTACATGAGAAAGCTTTTTTAGAAAGATTCTTGATTGCTGTTAGGCAGGGAGGCTTGACATAAATACGATGACTTTAAGTCTACACGGGTCTGAGACTGGGCCTGATGTAGTCAACTTGACTGAGACTTAGCAAACAACTGATAAAAATGTCAACCTTGCTGATAAAAGTTTGGATAATGTGCCTGTGAGGAGTAAGAAGAATGTTGAATATATTCTTAATAGAATGCTCAGGTCAAAAGATATGACTTAATGGACTTCAAATGGTGAATTCATATTCAAAAGAGACATAATGCATCTGTTGGATCTGTTTAAAGTTGTGACAGCAACCTGTGGAAGATGGAAAATGCAAAAACTCCTTCAGTCATTAGCATGCCAGTTAATTATTTCAGGTTAATCGAATATGTGTGAACAAGCATCATGACAAAAAGTACAAGTACAGAGAACAACACAGAGTGGTGTCATGACAGTTGTTTTGATTGTGGCATTTCAGGTTGAAGCTTATTCTCTTACAACAATATAGGTGATGACATCAGCACTTGCAACAATTGTTGTTGCCATGATGTAGCCTCGAAAGTGCAAGGTTGCATACAGACATAGATCCAGGGTCAGAGGTAATAATAGAATGTCGGTTGCCCAGACAACTTGGTGAAAGCTCACACACGACAGCAAGGGCATGTTCCTATTGCTGGCTTTGCTAACTCAGCTCTCCCCATAAGAAATAGAGTCCTGAGAGAAAGTAGGCTTGAGAAACTTAACACAACACAGATGTACTAACTAACTCTGAGCAGAGGTGTATAGATAGGACACACGTCCTGTCCATGCTTCCTTGTAGTAGTTGTGAGAGAGAGAGAGAGAGAGAGAGAGAGAGAGAGAGAGAGAGAGAGAGAGAGAGA
>JACXGJ010007620.1:0-29886 GCA_016801105.1 Esox niger
CCTAGTGTGTCTCCTAGTGTGTCTCCTAGTGTATCTCCTAGTGTGTCTCCTAGTGTATCTCCTAGTGTATCTCCTAGTGTGTCTCCTAGTGTGTCTCCTAGTGTGTCTCCGTGTCTCCGTGTGCGTCTCTGTGTGTGTCTCCGTGTCTCTGTGTGCGTCTCCGTGTGCGTCTCCGTGTCTCTGTGTGCGTCTCCATATGCGTCTCCGTGTGCGTCTCCGTGCATGCCTGCGCGTGTGTGTTTTATGCAGTCTTCACTTAACTTTTTCTTCCCTCATAACTTCTCGTTCATCAGTTATGCATCATCCCCACTGCAGCGTGACAGAACTCAGTGCCAGGAGGAAGTCCTCACACCGCAAAGCGAGATAGCGTGCGCCGTGGCAGACCTTCACGTTCCTCATCCCTGACAGAGTGAGATATGGCACCAGCGGCTGTTTGGGTAAGGCTTTCAGGGTCGGGGTCGGGGCGGATAAGCGCAGAGATTTGGTCGGAAATAGAAATGAAGAGAGAGACAGAGAGGGAGAGATGGAGAGAGATGGAGGATGGGAGAGGACGGGGGTTGGGGGACGAGAGAGGTGAGAAAGGGGGACTACACGACGATGGAGACATCAGGAACGACAGGTCTGGCTGAAGTTCCGGTAGAAAAGGGGGCAGCTTTGTGGGGATTAACTCGACGATGGGGTGCGCTGCATTCTTCCCAGCCTCTGCTGTATGCCTGGAGGGTTGACAACTAACAGAGAGCCATGACAGACAGACTGAAGAAACGTGTCAGTTAATCCACCTGTACGGCTGCCACCGTGACAGCAGGAGAGCCCCCTATGAAGAGCCTTGGATCTACTTTCAATGCGGTACTTCCCAGATGTTATTTGCTTAAAAAAAACACGTATATTGCTACAAGAGTGTTCTTTTAACACGGGGACTTTGATTTCCATGACCTTCATCCCCTGCGGCTACCATACTGAGTCGCACTCACTCATGCCTGTGTTTTATAAGTGAGAGGGCCAATACAAGTTGGATTCCTCCGAAACATTGGGTGTGAATTTCTTTTTGACCATATACCCATGTCAATCAAAAGTTCAGAAAAATAATTGTGAACATATTTTGTTTCCCTCATGAACATCCCCTGGCCAGGTGCCTTGTGTTATTCTGTTCTATACATTTTGATGACTGTGATTAAACACCTGTGAGGGCTGCTAATTCTAATTGGCCATTTATTCACTTCACTGCAATATTATTATCTAATTATCCTAACTATCTCCAGACCCTTCAGTTAGGTTGTTAGCTAAATGAAGCAAAATTACACCTCTCTCTCTATCTCTCTCCATCTCCGTCCGTCCTTGAGAGCTAAGAAATCGGTGACATTTTACAGTATACAAGGCTGCCCTAATAACTATTAAGCTAAGATGGAAATGACTGTTTTATTATCATAGTAGTTACATAAGTAATACTATGTAACTACCCGGCAAGAGAATTCTTGTGGTGTTTACTGTTGCAGATTTGGAATAAGGAAGTAAGCATTTGTTACACAGAAGAACAACAGAATGTAGTTACACTGTGAATGTGGACTTACACTTTCTTTGTTTTGGTTTTGTAGGAACAAATTCTGCTTAGTATTTACGTAGGTGTTTAATATGTTATTCCCATGATAAGTATTTTGTTGGTTACACAGCTCACATGGTAACATAACACATGATGTTGAGAACTCTATTTATTGAGCTATGAAGTGTTCGGATAGTGTGCTCTGTCACAGCGTGGCCTATGCAAAGCTTATTTTCTCCACTATCGTCAAAACGCCAGCGTTTCATTGACATGACTGGAAATGACAGATTAAATTGGAATATTTGCTGTAAGGGCCTGGCTGTTACATTGCCAAGACGACGCGCCACACGCCTCCTTCCAAATGTAATGGAGCAGCTGATGTTGGCCTTGCGTTATGCTACAACAGAGGCTTTAAGTCAGACGATGAAATTGTTTTTCATATATTGCCTGGTAGAAATGTGTTTATCCTGCCGATTCCATCCGCCCTATTCTGGTGGTTGCCAGCCACAGCTACTAGTGGGACCCCAGGGGGTACTTGAGATGCCTCATAAGCTTACTAGTAATACTGGTACAAGGGGACTCATAAGCTTACTGGTACATGGTGACACTTTAGAGCTACCACAGTACATGGAACATTTCAGCTGGTGGTACAGATACCAAAAAGCATTTAGAACCAATCCCCTATGGATTGCGGGCCGATTCAAGTTAGACTTTTCTTTAATGTCTTCTTAATGTGTTTTCATGAGACATTTTGACAAAGTAGAGCATTGACGTGAAGCATCTTTGTTATTGTGGTCCTCAGGAACATTTCCGAATGGATTAGCCATTCTCTCTCCTTCCCAGGTACTACCATACCAACATTACAACCAACCGAAAAGGCACGTCATATAGTACTGGGATGAAACCAGTAACCTTTATTGACAAAGTGCTTATGATGATGTGGAGAAAATGTGAAATCCTACCTGCTTTTTAAAACCGGGCTTTTTAAACAAATGCTTGCCTCATCACAGCACCGCATTGCCTTGCCTGAACCCAAAAGGGTTTAGACCTGCCAGAAAAACCTTCTGTGTACCTACTTGGCGAGAATATATATGTATGGGTGCAACAGATAGGCAGTCCCCCACCCACACCCAATGCAATATACTATTTGTATCTTCCCTTCACTCATTTAACTCACTCATTTAACTCCATCCCTCAAAGTTTCAGAACTTCAACCTACATTTCCAGTACTTTTTAAATTTCCACCTGCAATACTACATATTTCTGTCTTGCTGTGATACTAGGTATTAAAATCTCTGTATTTCTAGCCTTAAATCTCCTCTTATGTTGCCTTAAAGATTTTACCCTAGAGAATAACCATATTTTCTGTTGATTTGTTAGTAACTTCTCAGATCACACATCAGTACTACAGTATGTGTACGTTAATCTCAATAGAGATACACTTACTCATCAACTAATCCTGAACCCGATTTCAGAAGTCTCCCTTCATTGGAAAGGACCAGAAAAGCCTATCTATTGGAATGGGTGGATTGAAGCGTCAAAGGTGATTTTATATATCATCCCAAACAACTGATGCCAAACAAGTAATACAAGAATTTCATCCCAACAAATTAGGAATTCCGTATGGGGTAGCTGTCATACATTTAACCTTAAAAGGAGGTAATACATTTTTTATGCTTTTAGTGTGTCAGACTGGGCAATTCAATACTTTTTTTTTTAATCTCTGTTTTATGAGTAAGGCTGCGAAGGTCTGATTATATTTTTGAACTAAACATGTGTCTCAATGTACTTCAACAGGGAGCAGTTCTGTACTGAGCGGCTGTTACTTTTGCTTGGCAAGCACTACAAAAATGTTACAAAATCCCTGAGTCTTTGCCGACTCGAGGGATGCACCTGTCAATCTTGGGGATTTCATCTTTTAGGCTTCACAGACGTCCTGATATTTTCAAATGTGTTTGATCTTACAGACAACAAAAATCTGCTATGCCCTCGTAGTGTGAGATGTTCTGTGACATGTTTTGACAACGGCGGTCAGCAATAGCCAAAAAGAGATGATACTGACATCTCATCAACCAGAACGTGTATGGTAGACTAGGAGAGATGACTAGCAGCAGTCAAGTTTGTTTGCAATTGCCAAATAGTTCACAGGCAATGTGGTTCAATAAAAAATGTAGTGGCTAAAGATTTCACTGCTGTTGGTCTGACTGAAAAGTTTCTGGCTACTTTGAGCCCGACTCGCTATAGCAGTGTTGATAGTATAATCAAATCATACTTTGGCGAGACAGCATGCACGGTGGTGTTGAGAATCCTCACAAAGAAGTTAAAGAACCGTGTAATGTGTAAGCCCCCACATATCTTTTTCACATCTTAATAGCGTGTGCACGACTACATTGGCAAGAAAATAAAATACTGTGGAGAAGGCGGTTATTTAATGTGTTTGGCTCAGGTGTCCTGATGGTATCAGGTTTGGTGCTGCAGACTACTGAGCCGTTCGGGAGTCTCAGACCCTTGATTTATACATCCGTATTTTAGATTATCATTAATTGGCATACTCCGTTTGATTCTTCAAGAATGTACGGCGCCTTACAAGTTTGTAAATGTATCAAAAAATAAGCAATGTACTGCATAGCCTCAACACATTGAAACGACAATGGTCTGTACCTGCTTTCATAGCACTGTCAATGAATTTGAGGGCGGAGATATTTCCCTAGACTATTCCCTAAAATGTTACCAAAACACAAGTGGTTTGATCACTTTAT
This sequence comes from Esox niger, assembly GCA_016801105.1. Classification (NCBI taxonomy): domain Eukaryota; kingdom Metazoa; phylum Chordata; class Actinopteri; order Esociformes; family Esocidae; genus Esox; species Esox niger. The sequence goes on from JACXGJ010007620.1 coordinate 4,297, forward strand.
TATTGTTAAAGGGGCAACATGTCAAATTGTTTTCATACTACTTGCATGAATGTAAGCATACCAGAAGAAATGAATGTTTTAGGCCAATGTTTTCAGTGTATTTTGTTCTACAAAATCGATCAGAGGGCCTGAGATATTCCTGATTTAAATTTCTCACTGGTTTATCAGTTTACAGTGACTTGTAATCTCCTTATACTCCCTGTGGGCACTCTCAGTACTACCCCCCACCCTAAAACACCCTGGCCAAATATGATTCCGTCCTCGTTTCGTAATGGAAGAGAAGGAGGAAACAAGTGGTGTCCGTCAGAGGAAGAAGTCCCCATACACGACACACCCTAAGATTATGGGGTACAAAACCACGCACCAGTTTTGGGAGACTACAGAAACAGGATTCAAATGAAAAACTGTGGGAAGAACACATTCAATTGTTAAAATAGATTCAATGCACTCAGCAGGCCTGTGGGACAATAACTGGGAATCCTGCTGATTCTCTGTAAACTGGGATTATGAATACAACAAATGTTAGGGTGTGTCCCCAAAAGTCACCCTATTCTATTATTTAGACCATGGTATTCCCTAGATAGTGCACTCCTTTGTACAAAAGCTCTCTCCTGCGCTATCAAGAGTTACATTTTCTCTGCAGTCTGTTGGGACATAGCATATGGGGAAATATGAATCCAGTAAGATAGAAATATCCTTAACATCAGAATTGGCAATGCTATTATACCTTAGAATACTTATCACATAACCAGTTACTTAGCTATCCGTTTTACGTTCCAAGATGTTCATTTGTCCGGTGTTGTTTCTTCTTCATTTTTTGAAATTCCTTTGGGAAAGCATGGTTTACTTGGTTACAACTCTGCATCTATGTTTCTGTCATTTAGTCGGACATACGAAAGTCAGAATGTCCTTTGTTAATTCAAATAGATCCAAGCCAGTACATGGAGGTGTCTCCTAAGTTAAAATGTTGAATTGTTTAAGATAATCATACCATGACTGATTATTTGTTTTGACATACCTTTCAGGTGTTAGCCCACAGAAGTAAGCCTACACAAATCTTGGTATGATTTAACAGATGTGTGTTGAGTATATGACTTTGCAGATACAACATAAAGAGGAGAACGTTTCTAAGATTCATGTTTGGGTGTGGAAATATGTACATTTGTGTATGAGTATATTTGTCAGTAAACCTGTCTCTCTCTGTGTGTGTGTGTGTGTGTGTGTGTGCGCGCGCGCTTGTGTGAATGTGTGTGTGTTGTCTGTAGTCAAAGTTTTAATGCTGTATTTTTTATTGCCTTTTGGCTGGGAGGGTTTTACTGTTGATTGAAACAAGAACTGGGCTTTTGTGCTTTGCAACTTTATTGCCATCACATCTCATATTTTGACAGTATGCATGCTGGTCAACACGGCAGACAATCTTCAGTAGCATCCTCACTTTACTACCATTCTGTTTTTCTCACTGTTTTTTTAAATGACTGGCTACTGAACTAGTACAATAATTTAACATTTGAATTGGAAAACCTTTTCACTTTGTATGCCTTTTTTTAAAATGTGACTATAGAATGTGTAAAAGCTATGAACCAATACTTTACCAAACTTTTCATTTAATGACTGTGGGATTTCTGAATCTAAATCTCAGAATATATATACTTTTTTGTTACCTTTGATACCAGTGATCAAAGCCAGTATCAAAGGAGTCCAGAACCAGATCTGAGCCCAGAATGTGCTTAATTTACAGCGTGATCCTTAACATGCCACTTTCATGTTCACAGTTAAGAACCCTGACTCACAGAACAGATGAACTGCATTGGTGGGCTAATGGCCCTGTGAAGGTTGTCTCTGATTAGGTTCTCTCAATAAGTTTGGTACATGTAGTTATGCAGTACTCACCACACAGTGAATTGGATAAATAATATTGTGTGTGTTCAGAGTGGCTTTCATTTACAACTAGGCAAACAACAGAGCAACACATGGCTTTGCTCTTGACTCTGGGGAGGATTATAGTATACAGCTCTCAGAGAGATGTACTAGAAGCCTATGTGTGTGTGTGTGTTGAAAGCCAGGGTATTAGTCTCCAGACATCTCCCCTGCAGCTCCAACCAAAGACGACAGAGCGCTTTGCCAGCTTCTTCAGTGTAGAAACACATGGCCCTCTGATGGGGAGTGAATGATGAGAGCATTGCCCAATCACAGCATGGGCCTAGTAGGAAATGAAAAGAACCACGTGGTGGATGTAGCTGTTTGTGGAGCCGCTACGGGGACTGTGCTCATGCGCATACGCACACTCTGCGGGTTTGCCTTTCTCCCTAAGTGAGTGAACCTCCTGATGCAAATCAATAAAGTAATTTTCGTCTGACTCGCGTTAATTGACTCTCTGCTTTGTGTGTTTGGCTGGAGTTGACAAAGCTGAAGCGGTCGCATATGACTAGAATATTCTCCCCGTCTCAAGAGTTTCTGTGAGGATTTGATGGAAATGCCACTGGATTTCTATGAAATTGTATCTAGATTTACTTTCAATATGAGTTCAATTGTTTTCCTTCCGATGTGATTTTAAACAAAGTATGAGAAACACGGTTAAAAAGTACATGTAAGAAGGATGTGTTTGCACCCAAAAAACAGATTTAGTATATTCCAGTCAAAAAAGTATGAATGTGAGTAGACTGCTTATTGGCATGCCAATTCTCCTCTAGCCTGCTGATTGGAAAGTTCAAAGAATTCAATAGGCGGATGTTACCCTCCTAAGCATTTTTAAAACTCAAATTGTATGTTCATAAATACAAGGACAGTAATTAAAGATAATGTATGCTTTTAAAATAATTTCACTGGGCAGACATGTTAAAGACTGTTGAGAGCAATGAAAACATGCAGCTACATAAAATATATCCTATAAACACTATAGAGTATCTTAGCCACAACATTTAGCAGAGCTTTATTTAATTGTCCTGTTTTATGATTATTGCTTTTGTACCTTTTTGGTTTTGGACCAGGTCTCCTGGCTTGTATCCAGGTTTTATTGGGCTGCATAGAATTCCCCTAAGTGTACTGTGACAGCACAAAGCCTTGTTTTAAAGAGAGGGAGAGAAAATCACTCTCATATTACTATATTACTTGTATATTACGAAGGTGTAAATGTAGCATTCGTAAAAATATATGTAGAATAACAGCAACAAATGCAATTTTTATTTTGACGAGGATTGCATACAGTTATGGAATCTTTTTGCTGTTATTTACCAGGAAAAAGAACATGCTTATTTACAGCCAAAACCTGGGAGCAAGTAGAATTCAATGTCTTGCTCAAGGACAGAATAAGAAGGTCTTTTATTTGTCACACTGTCTTCCCTTGTTAAAAAGTTGGTCAATTCTAATTCTTTCTGAGACCATATTAACTAAAAGGAGAATTTCATTTTCTTCCCAACAATGTTAGATTTTTCCTCACCCTAAACTTATAATGGGCTGCATCTCTGTGTATACATTCTTCAGATTTTTGTTCATTGAAGCAGAAGATCATTTTTATTCAACTTGATGGTTCCTAATCCTAAAAGATGTGTATGAATCAAGAGGGACTATAAATAGCAGTTCAGTATACTTTAGCCACTGCCTATTAAACATTAATGAAAGTAACAGGGAATTGGGATGATGTGTAACTCAATTGACAGAACATGGCCTGTGCAATGCCAGGTACTGTTTTTAATAGAAATTTGAGTAAATACATACTGTACAATTTACAAATCGGCTCTTGTTCGTAAAATATCATAATTGTCTTTTCACAGTAATGAATGTAATGCAAAATGTGCTATACTGGTGGTTAAGTTGGTTTGTTCCCCATTTTGCCAACAATAATATGTTAAACTCACTATAACAAGGAGATTCTCTGGAAAATAATGTCTTGAAGGTTAATTCCATGATGTGTTGATGAGAAATGCTTGAAGTACTGCATATTCAAATATTTCATTATTTTAACACATACTATTAAAATATATGACATGCATTGTATTATGATATTGTGAGAAGCACCGGTTATGTATTTTATTAACATATTCAGGGAACATATGTAAAGCCACTGAGCAGGCTAGACACTGAGCCATGGGGAGCATAAAATGACTGTCAAAAGACCTGTGTAACAAGATCATGTAACTTGATAAAGATGGAAAAGGATTTAAAAAGATATCAAAAGTCTTAGTCAGTAATGTTCAATCACATATAATGTGGAAAATTCTGGGATCTCTAGATACCAAGCCAAGGTCAGGGAGACTAAGAAAGATGTCAGCCAAAACTGCCAAAAGATTTGTTTGTGATACATAGAAATACCCACAGGAATTCCCAGGAAAAATACAGGCTGCTCTGAAAAAAGACGGTGTGGTTGTTTCAAGGTGCACAAGACGACGATACTTGCTGCATGGTTGAGTTGCCCGAAAGAAGAATTACTGCGCCAATGCCACAATAGAGCCAGTTTACAATATACCCGACAACACCTTGACACACCTCACAGCTTCTGGCACACTGTAATTTGGAGCAACGAGACCAAAATAGACCTTTATGGTCATTGAGCTGCTCTGGAGAGAACTCAAACATGCGGTTCATGCAATACGAACAAAGACTTTGCATGACCCGGAGTCATTTTGCCAAGACGAATTGGCAGCTATACCACCTGCAAGAATTCAGGGCCTCATAGACCACTATTAGAAAAGACTGCACGCTGTCCTTAATGCTAAAAGGAGAAATTCACAGTATTATGAACTAAGGGTATGCAGACTTTTGAACATGGGTCAGTAAATTTTTTTCTTTGTTGCCATGATTTGTTCTATGATTGTGTCATTCTGTTATGACCTACAGTTGAATGTGAATCCCAAAAGAAATAAATAACATTTTGCCTGCTCATTCATGGTACACACATCTCTGAAAGAAATTAAGAGACCACTGCACCTTCCTCTTTTGAGTGAGAAACAGAAGCGTTCAATTTGCAGAGGTCTCTTATTTTTAACTCTTCTGTTCCTGACTAAAAACCTTCCTTTTCGAATGTTTCGGAAAGGACAGAAAAAGGTACCGTGCTCTTCCTTTTCTCCAGAGCTGTGTATTATCAATTCCACAAGGGTGGCCAAACATCTGGGCACAACTGTTTGTTCTGTGAGTGTGGATACAAGAACCTGCCTGAGAATTCTTTTAATGTATTTGCTCTATGCAATTATCGTAGCAACATTTGTGAAATGTAATGAAAAATGGGAAAAAGACAGCTAGTGAAGTCTAATGAAACCAAGGCCTGTATTTTTCTTCCTTTGCCATTTTTACTCCACTTACATACAGCACATGCACTTGCATATGCCAGACTGCTTAGCAGGCCCTGGGCCAGCCACCATGTTCTGATAGGTTTGATTAGTGGAATTTGAATGTGTGATGTTTTATCTAGATTATTTCGTATCTAGATAATACACATCTTTCCTTTCTTCAGGGCTAATTCATCCCTTTATACTGTTTGTAGGTAGAAAGACATTTGTGGGTGCGTAGAATGGAGAGCATAGATTGGTTTTACTATAACGTTATGAACCATTGTGTGACATTGCAGTCGACATTTCTGAATAATATAACATATGTTTAAATATTATTGATGGTTAGGGATGACATGATATTGAATTACTTAGTCTGGCAAATATTTTGCAATCAATGCTTGCTTTCTTTGTCCTTGTTTCCTGCCTCTTTTTGAAAGTATATTGGAGCTTGATGGGAGAAACCTTCACTCCTCTACCTCCATGTGCTTTGAGAAGAAGTTGAGGAATGAAGGAAACATGGTGAGAATCTCAATGCCTGATTATTTGTCTTCTCTCTCTGCACCTCCTCCTAAAAACCCATTAAATAAAATGGCGAGTGGGGAGGAATTCCCAGACTTTTCATCCAAAGGGTTGAGGAGAGAAGATGTGATGAATCAAGGAAATGGTATTTAGATGCTTCCATAAACAGTGAAAGCAAGTATTGATTGAGGAAGGGGTGGACTGATAGACCCACACCCTACAGAATCCTTTGGAGATCTAAGAGGAATTGATAGGTGATGACATGCTGAAAGCATTGCCTTACCCTCTGACAGGCTCGATGGAACTCTGGTGGAATTGCTTACACTTGTCCAATCATCTTAGATCTACAGAAGTGTCTTATCTGGGGGTACGAGGCTGGGTTTTGGCTGGATCCCAAAACCCTTCAGATGTATCTGGGACCTTCAGCGTGACACTTAAAGGATGGATGTTTTTTTCTATTGATGTTCCATTGATGAACAACCCAGATATTTGAACGGGTATGTTCAATAAAGCTACAACCAGGCAGATTTGCCTCCTTATGGGAGAGTTAGAAGAATTTAAACCTGGGCTGGCTACCCAAAGTTAAATTATACGTATTACATATTTTGCATCCTCCATACAACTGCAAATTTGTGAGTAAACTCTTTTGGCCTTTAAATGTGATTGTTAGGAATGCAGAGAGAGGTTTATTTTTCTTTCACAGATTAAAATTAGCTGCAACTTTTAGACTGTTTAAGGTTCAGAATAGTATTACCTGATTCCAGAAAGACAAGACCCTTCATTTTGTTCAGAGATGTATTTACATACTCCTTACAGCAAAACGTAAAGAACCAGGAACACATTTAAACTAAGGGAAAAATAAACCTTGTTATCATGGCGCCTGTGAGTGAGTGGGATATGTTAGGCAGCAAGTGAACATTCTGTCCTCAAAGTTGATGTGTTAGCAGTAGAATAAACAGGCAAGCGTAAGGATCTGAGGGACTTTGACAAGGGCCAAATAATGATGGCTGAAGGACTGGGTCAAAGCATCTCCAAAACTGCAGCCCTTGTGTTCCTGGTCTGTAGAGGTCAGTACCTATCAAAAGTGGTCCTAGGAAGGAAAAGAGGTGAACCGGCGACAGGATCAGGGCGGCCAAGGCTCATTGATGCATGTGGAGGGCAAAGGGTGGCCTGTGTGGTTCGATCCAACAGACAAGCTAGAGCTCCCTCACAGTGACTCTCACTGATTCTATTAATACATGTGTTTTTTTAGAGTCAGATTTAGGTACAATAGGTATTTGGGTATATACAGTATATGCATCATGTACAGTACACATCCAAAATATTACCGCATTACATTACACAGAGGCTACAGTGTGATTAAACTCACAGTAATTCCCTGATTTCTAATGAACACAGATGTGGACAGATAATATGCCAACCTCATGACAACTGACTCATATCAATGGATTCTTATCAATGACTTCGCGAAGTTGAATGAGAAAGGTGAGAAGGGTTCACTTTTGATTGAACTAGGGATTCACTTGTTCAGTACTGGCTAAGCGTTAGCCTCAAAGCCTGTGAGTAAAGCGGCTGAGTGTGCATTATGTGACTAGAGCACAAAGTAAGTTTAACAAAACATTCTGTCTCACACCAGTTTCACTCCAGTTCTGTTTGGCCAGTAGCTCTCGATAAGCTCTGGACCCCAGTTCTTGTTTCCCAAATCAGTTTTCTTAGAATTTGGTCTGTTCTGTCATTTTTTAACCCATCCCAAAACACTGTTCTTGTGTGCACATTGTGCTGATGTGTTGACCAAGAAATAGGTCAATGACAGCCTGTGTAATTGACCCAGAAAATGTAAATGCACCAAAGGCATTTTTTTGCAATTATAAAAATACATTTTGAGTCTAAGTTAAAACTGAAACATGCAATCATCAAATGATTCTGTCAAATTAGAGGGGGGGAAATAAGTTTTTTAATATAGTCTATTCTATTTTATTCAAACATATTGTTATAAAAACAGATGCTAAGACATATAGTAGACCTATTGTACAACATACAATCAAGCTAGTATACCGGTCTCCATTATATAACGATAGTGTTTCTTTTTGATGATTTTGTCTTTTCCTGCTTAATAAAAACAGTGAAGAAAGTTCTTGCGCAAAGAGCACTGGAGACCGATGCTTTAACTGCAGACCAACCTTGGTCACAATGTGTTTGTATGACTTCAAAAATTGTTTAATAGAATGTTCCAAACACAAAAATCTCCCTGTTCCTGTTAAAATGTAGAATAGCAGGAAAACATGGAGAGCTTGGAAGTTGCTAATAAGTGGGCATAATGCTTTGCAGGGCCATTGACTTCAGCCATGTCCTTCCAATCATGGTCCACAAAAACAGTTCCCAAGCCAACAAATGACTGTGTACATCCTCTGGTTAACTTGGGTAGGAGAAAATTTAGTAAGATGTTAATTCAAAAGATTGCTGTGCTTCTCCTTTGCAAAAACAAACAAACACAGCAATGCATGATACAAATGTTTGCCCCCGGCAGAGCTCAATCTAAAAAATAAAAGTTGGAGCCGAATCGCAAGCATGCAAAAAGTAGCATGATCTCACTAGGTCATTTCCACATGATGTGCTTTGATTTCACAGAAATTAGGATGGCTATGGAGTCTAAACCGTAACGGGCCAAATTATTTTGTTGTTATGTCTTTAAAAGGCAAGAACCTGCGGTCAGACATTGCTGAAATCAGGACAAAGGTTAGACCTGCCCCCGTCCCTCAGTCCAATTCCCCACACATATTTTAGGCATCCTGCAAGCCCGAAAGTATGAAAACAACCTTTCTGTCAGGTGTTGTAATCCCAAAGATGATGGGATCTGGGGTTGGGCCGACAGACTATTTCTCCTTTCTTGTGATTTTCATTTTTGACCATAGCTACAAGTATCAGTCACGATGACAAGGTTTCTTTCTCTAAATGTTCTCGCTCTGATGTGACACAGAGTGCTAGAAAAATGTCTTTAGTTACTCCTGTTTGTATCTGTGGATGTTTCCACATGAAATGACTTGATGTTTCTCTTGTGATTTCTTTTGAAAGGACAATATTAGTATGCTATCATTGGATGGTTGAGGATAGCATTTTAAGCCTTGTTTAATGTAATCATTCAATTGTCTAATTTTGCAGAATGTAGACAATCCAACGGAAACCATGTGACCTGTAATCAAAAAATGGTTGTTCTGTCTCTAGTTGGATTAAGTCGATTTTTAAAGGCCAATTCCATTCTGGCCACTAGATGGCACTGTTCACAGTTAAGGTAGTTTCATATACTAGAGGTCTTGTTAGCATTGTGAAATTGTTTAAGTCACTGTGGAGCTTTAGAGCTTCATTGTCTTAAACAAAATCAATAATAACATACCTGTCAATTTGTGTTGTATTACACATAGACGATTGTTTAGATGCTTTTTATTGGTTGTCACATGGTGAGATGTATCTGTTCTATGTGAAAGATGTTGACATATTTGATTTCTTGGCTGTCCAACGGCGAAATCAAGTTATTAAGAAATGTTTCTTGCATGCATATATACATAAATTCCTTCTTTATATCTTTGTGGAGTCTGATATCATATTAATTGGCTTTGTTCATTCATGTGAATTATGTTATACAGTCAATTTGGGTTAATATCATGTAGACACATCAAATATTACTACACTCCACCCACACTTGTCAGTGCTTAAGACTGGGTATCTGATAACTGCAGTTAATCTGTCTAATCCTCTGGAAGGAGCTAGAAAAAAATACTTAAATAATATTAGAATGCTTCATTCCTTTAATTAAACAGTACATTCCTGTTTTGATACATTTTTATTTCATATATTAGACTTGTTAACTCTTGTCACGTGGCAGTGCTTCCTGTATTATGTATTCAACTTTGATTAGGATGAAGTGGCTTAATAATAATAATCTCAGTAGATTAATTAGAATATCAATTTTCAATATTCCTTATCAATTAATATAGAACCTATTCTACTCATTAGGGGCTTGAGTAAGGCTTTTGAAAATAATGCAAAAAATCACAGTAGATTAGTAAGAATATCAATTTTCAATATGTCTTATCAATTATTATAGAACCAAGTCTACTCATTAGAGGCTTGAGTAAGGCTTTTGACTGTAATGTAATACTATCTAAAACTGCAACAAGAACCTACTCTTCACTCTTGTTGAAACCGATAGGTCCCTGGTGGTTGAGTCACTATGTCATGTCCTAGTTTGTCCATATATGAGATGGCAATGCATCTACTGTATATAGACCAGGCTTAATCTGAAATGTACCTTTGAATTTAACCACAATAACAATTGGCTAGAATGGTGGTGTTTTGCCTTTAATACCAAAGCCCACCAAAGATGTGAAAATGTATTTATACAGCAATATTATGCTACATTTGGAATAAATAATTTATATCAAGATTAGCATATTGTCTAAAAATATAAAATGAAGTTCAATTATTACTTATTATCTAAAAACATTTTACTAAATGAAAATGTTGCACTATTACACTGTTTACATTTGTCTGCATGTTTTCAAATGCAAATTCCACTATTTTGGCTAATCTTTATAGTGGCTAGCTGTAAATTGTTTCGAAACTCTTTTTGAGACTGAACAAAAATCCCTAAACATATTTAATTTGTTCTTATTGTAGTGTTAGTATGCGATCCACTAGAATGAGTTAGAATATTCGCAGTTAAAAGCGATAGGACCATCTCACCACACAGAACAGATGGCTACAGTAATTTGCTGGTCCTCAGTTGGCATCAGTGATCAGCTACCTTTGAGGAAAATGCACACTTTGATTGGTTATGTTTATTATTTTTATGCTCACTGCGAGTTCTGTCTCTTCCAGAAGACATTACCCTTTGGCTGGCTGTTGTCCAACCATTACCTGGCATTTTGGCTGTCTGTTGTCCAACCATTACCTGGCATTTTGGCTGTCTGTTGTCCAACCATTACCTGGCATTTTGGCTGTCTGTTGTCCAACCATTACCTGGCATTTTGGCTGGCTGTTGTCCAACCATTACCTGGCATTTTGGCTGTCTGTTGTCCAACCATTACCTGGCATATTGGCTGGCTGTTGTCCAAACATTACCTGACATTTTGGCTGGCTGTTGTCCAACTCGCGACCAGTGGTGATGAGTAGCTCTTATTCATTGCATTTGCTGCAATTGGGGTGGAAAAAGCTAGTTGTTGGTTTCCAAGTTTTGACATGTGGGTGTGTACTTGCCACACCAAGAGACCCGCATTAAACTACACCTCAAGGACATATCTCGTTAGAACATATCATTGCTGTGGCAACAACTCTAAACCAAGGCCAAATCAGTTGGGTGCACTTTCTATTTAACAGTGAAAACACCACTATTAATCAGTAAAACAACTTAATTAGCAATGTAAAACCATCCTAGCATGTATTATAGCTTGTAAGGTACATGTCATGGGAACTGTGGAGAAGCATAAGGGGACGTGAGATTGCTGGCACTAACGCGCTTGGTGGAGTTTGAATGCTGGCTTATAGAGTCCTCTCTGAAATGGCAGTCACCTACTGAAAATGTGCTACATCTAATGTTGGTACATTTGTAGGGATAAATGAACAAAGGGAGCAGGCCTGACTTCTGTTTGGAACACATCCAAAGTGTTGGACATTGGGTATTTTCTTGCAGTGCTCTAAAACTTTTTTTCCCACCCCAAAATATACATTATTCACTCGATAAAAACACTGATTTTCATCTAAATCAATTTTTTAACAAGAAGTTTAAGGCTAGAATTCAGAGTCGATTTTTAACTGCCATTCCTAATGTCCATTCCTGAATCAGCTTATGTAGCATGATTATGTCCCCTCACAGCTTCACAATATTGAAGATGCATAAAATATCCATTAGTTATAATTATTTTAGAACCCCATTAATGAAAGTGTACATTTCTGTTTGTTACATGCATTAAAAGTAACTGTTTCTGTCAGAAGCATTTGAATGTTTAATCACATATGTTGTTTTGAATATGTGTGCTCAGGAATACTCTTTCCAGCTCATAAGATAGGAAGACAGACGATGTTAGAAGGGTACAGAACACTCCTGATTGAGATCTCCATACAAAACATTTTGGGGGCGATAATATACTGGTATTTTACAGTATCAAGATCAATCAGTCACTAAAGTCTGAAAATGTTTATTTATATAACAGCAGAGAAACTGAAAGTTTTTGCCAGCTCTGCAATGAGAAAGTCTAAACAAGTATTAAGCAATGAAGAGCATTAAATTAAGCCAGGAATCCCAAGTGGGCATTGGCTCAGCAGTGTCAGCTGACCTTGTTCCTAGCACAGTCAGATATCCTTATCTAATGAGTCATTAGGATACTCTGCTGCTCGTCTTAGCATGCGTAGTTGCTAAACCCACCCACCACCCTTGTCTCTAACTGTTTGTTTGTAGCCTATGGGTGAAGCTATTCATAATATTAGTGTTGCTGTTGTTGTTGGTAGTACTGTATGAAGGATCAGTCGATGAGAGTCACCCCAAAGGGGTGACAAAACATCGTATGTGTATTGTTTTGCGTGACTTCTCTGATGTGTGTTGTTTTGCGTGATTTCTCTGATGTGTATTGTTTTGCATGATGTGGCGTTTCATGTCTGAAGTTATTTAACTCATGAATTATGTTGAATGTACTTTACATCCAAATGCATTTAGACGTTTACAATGAATTATTTTGTTACATCGCCCGAAACCACTTGTCAACAATACCCTGAAACCATCTGAAATATAAATCCAAACTGTATACTTGAATACCAGTTATATTTCACCCAGGCTATAACTCTGGCAATAGCAAATGGGCTGATCTAGTATAGGCAAAGGGTCCAAAAATGACTCTGTAACCCTATGTCTCACAGTGTAGAGTGATCCCCAGAAACAGGCCCTACATTTTGTATGAGGCTTGAGAACTGCTTGAGAACAGGACACACACCAGTATGCACTGTAACACCAAAGAAAGAGAGAGACTTGGACAAAGCTGTGTGTGTGTGTGTGTGTGTGTGTGTGTGTGTGTGTGTGTGTGTGTGGGTGTGTGTGTGTGTGTGAGAGTGTTTGTGAAATCCAGAGTATGGTCACTAGGAGTAAACTTGTGATGGACTTGTGATGATCTATAGTTTTGCACACTGGGCCATGCTATGTATCCAGTATGAGTTGTAAGTGGGAAGTTAAGGCTAAACATGTAAACATTCTGAGATGATTGTCCTACCTTTCCTTGGCAGCCATATCTTTCTCAAATAATCACCCATAAACCCGGGCTAATGCACAGCGCTCAGGAAGAATTAGCCAACTATATTTTCTCATAAATATTAATCTTTGAGAGGTGGAGGTGGTGCAATTCACCATTATTCATGCTCTCAGTAACACATTTGTATGAAAAATAAACAGTATCCTTTTTAATGCTGAACATTTGGAAGGTGAAGGCGCATAATTGATTCCGTCATATTCCTTAAGGATGTAATTAACCATGTTGTAATAGAAGGCATTTATCTTTCTCCTTCAGTCCCACTGTACACTACAACCACACACACACACACACACACACACACACACACACACACCATTCTCGGAGGTATGACTTAACAGCCTATGTTCACTTGTGATTAATTAAATTGGACAAGGCAACAGTGGCCATGGGTTCAAACATTGTTTGAAATAATTTGATTGAGATTGCCTGGCTTGGTCAACCAATACAACAGTGCCAGATTCCTCCCTATTAGGTTCTCTTTGCTGTGCAGGGACAATAAAAAACATAATCTAACTAGACAACACCCTCGTAATTACATTTGGTGACCATTTTGTCCTGCAAAGCAAATGTCTCTGAGCGAGATGTCCCAGAAGTTTGGTGGTGACCTCTATACCCATTCACATAGATCACTGGAGAAATTGCATTTCTACGCCCCCCACTTTCAATTATAGCTTGTTTACATTGCTGTACACCCGTCAAGCTGAACAGGACTGCTGCATTTGACATTACAAAACTTATGTGAGAATGCAAAGCGGAGGGCAAAGTGGCCACTCTACTGTGGTTCAGGCAGCTTGCCACTGTGGGTTCGAATGCTAAGGGACCAGTATTAAGGTATTATGTACATCCGTAATCCACTCTGGAGAACACTGCTAAATAACTGTAGAAAATGTCAAATGTATGTTGGTTTATCCCTGAGTGTGTGAGATCAAGAATGGATACTTCCTTTAGTCGCCATTCGTTTTAATTTGCTGCCAGTGGCTGGAATTAGTTGCAGAAGACCCTTAAGACTGAGATCCTGGATTCTCTTTTCCCCTCAAAAGTCAGATAAACAGCCTGATATTTGAAAACCGCACTGACTGAATCCCTGTACCTTCTGTTTTCATTGTAATTTCATGTTTATTTGACTATTTGTATTCATTCATGGATTGCACCTCTGTCCCTCTGGTTGATGCTTGGCAAAGTGGGTGGAGTGACTTCCTGTCTGGGGTTAACCTTGGCTCAGTAGTAGCGGTATTAGTAATTGGAAAACTGTTGCATCATGGATGCCCTGACCTCCATTGAAACCCAAGTAATATTTTCTCACAAAGGAATTTTATTAAAACCCTCTGGGGACGGATTAGGGGCATCCACCCACGCACTTGGCGTAGCCGCATAACAATGACATAGTATTACATATTTTCAAAACGGTTGGTGATAGAGAATTTGCTTACTTTGCTGTTTTCCTGAGATTCAGCTGAAAACTGACATATACATTTTGTTTACATAGAACATTTCCTGTTTGTCGTCATCCATCCAAACTAAACCTATAGCACATCTGACCAGTGAAAGAGTTGCTGATTTTCAAAATTCAACCAATGGAAGGTTGTAGCTAGGCAGAATATTGGCTAGGTGTCCGGAACATGGGGAGGAATGCTAACACCATGCTAACAACATGCTAACGGTGCACAATAACAGAGTGCACAGAGAAAGGCGAACCTAAATGTTTTCGACAGCTTTAGAAGTATTATTATTAGTAGTACAAATGGCAAAACGTATAAACACTTCAACTGTAGCCATAGTCCTCTTCGGTTTTCATGCGATGGCTAGCTGAGTTATTAGAACACAAATGAAGAATGCTAACGGAGCACAATAATGTCCAAATATATACGACTGGTAAGGTTATCAAATAACCTATTCATTATGAAATAATGTAATACAAATGTGGACATTATAAATATTGTCTGCTTTCCATATTTGGAATGCGATAAATGTTTCACATGGTTGTGTGTGGTCTGATATCAATGATAAATAGAAAAATAATAATGGGTTTCATAAATATATTGGACTGCATGCACAATATGGGAATAATTTCATTTATTGTGATACAATGCATTATTGTGTACAAAAAGTATTGTTTGAAAAGTATATTCTAAGTGGGAGAATTGTTCCTCATGGTTGTCTGGTCTGAATTCAATGTTAATAATGGGTGTCGAAAATATATTAGACTGCTTGCACAAAAGGTGAATTATTTTATTGTTCGGTCACATTTATTGTGAAACACTGTATATTTGTGCAAGATAAAGGGTTTGCCAAGAAAATTTTTTATGAGAATTTTTTTTCTTATGATTGTTTTGTGTTCAGAATTCAAGGATATATAGAAAAAGTTTGATTTCATGTTAAGAATTTTACTTTATCGTGAATTTCTTCACTCAAATATATGAGTAAATATACATAAAATACATGTAAAAATATATAAGTAAACTTAACATGAATGCAATATATTTTTAGACCGTATGTTGAACCTAATCCCTATTTTCGTCCTTTTTTTATTTGCTATTTAGTGTCCTATGTTGAGAGCAGTAAATAACCTGTATTAATCTAATTAGGATTTAACTGGGTTTCTAGTATTATTATTATTTTAGTTCATATCTGAATTGGAGAAAGCTTCAGTTTCTCTACGAAAACAATCAATGTATAGTTAATACCATATATACATTGTGCAGTCACCCAAGGCAACATTGAAACTTCAACTCTTAGCTAACCTTTACGGTACATTTGAAACTCGAATTCGCACCAGCAATTCCAATACAAATCCTAAATTGCCTACAGTGCGTTCTCAGTCCATTTAGTTAGTCCTGTCAATAAAATGTCTCAGCCGAGGCTCTTAAATATCAGAGAAACTAGAAAAAGAAAAATATACTTCCCAGTAGCATTAACTTCCTTGTGCGGTTAGGTATCTTCTCTATCTTGTGTCTTTACTTGGGTTGCTCAGCATCGTAGTATTGATCTCACCGTCGAACGTGTCCGACAGAAAATTCAGTTCAATGAGAACACAGCCTGTAATATTTACAAAAGTTAGGAAGGAAATCTTCCACTGGATCTTCTCTATTAACAAAAATAAATCCAACGGTTGAAATACAATTCAATCACTAGGCCTGCTTATACTTGGAAGCTAGCACCAACAGATTAAAATAATATACGTAGCTGCAACGACAATCATAAAAAAATGTCCTAAAGCTATATGCACTGATGGTCCCCCACGTATATTTTACTAGCTAGGTCGAGATTTACTAAGTAGTTCACTATTAACAGGTTTATATTCCCACTCACTTGTTTCTCACCTCTCTTGCGTTCTGCGCTCTTTCTTGCAAGTTCTAGCATCTCCCTTTGTTCCCAGTACTTCCACTAGGTGGAGCACTATTCTTGCTTATTTTTCTGTTCCTATAATTTACAACTAAGTTGATTCTCTCTGCATCTTCTTAACTGAATATTTTGCATTCATGTCATATATGTTTTTTCTATTATTGGTACGTAATCACCGTGTTTGTGATTAATACTATTAATACCAATGAGTTTTTATGCATTACTACTTTGAGCTCTGTTTATTTCCAATTACATGTATATTATAACTTGACCTTGACTCGTACCAAAAGAAAACAAATAAGACTTTTATTTTAATGACAAATAAACTCTGCTGTGTTAAAGTGGATATCACCAACTTTGAACCCCACATTCTCACACAATGTTTAAATTAAGTTAATGCATCTGTATGGACGGTCTCTCACTGGTAATGTTATTCTGTGAATCATAATACCAACAGAAAGCAGCTTGCAGCGAAGTGACAGAATTATTGATAGAGTATACGACCAGAATCGCAGGTAATCCTTTGTGCAGCCTGTCAAAGCATTGCTGCACTAAATCCTGTCGCCCGTGACTTATGGTCTGCCATGGACAGTGTTGTGTGTGTACGTATATGTGTGTGTGTATGCATGTACTGTATGTATGTGCATGTGTGACTGTGTGCGCATGTATGTATGTGAATATGTACATATGGTTTATTTACTGTACATGTATACTGTACATGTGCGTTTGTACATCCATACATATGTATACTGTGTGTGTGTGTGTGTGTGTGTGTGTGTGTGTGTGCCCGTGTGTGTGTGTAAACTGTGCACTACGCTGTTCACAGATCCAGTGTTGTGGAGGTGTCTGAGGCTGAGACTGTGCTCTGGTGATAGGCCCAGGGGAGCCGACAGATAGCAACCGGCAGATGCGTGAAACCTTGCTCCCTTCATCCCCACAGAGGAACAGGAACACAATCATACAATGAGAGCGCAGCGGGAGACAGAGTCTGGGGTTACACCAGATACAGGGACAGGCAGGATCACCGGCAGACCCACAGTGGGGATAAGAAAGAAGGAGGTCAGGGGATGCATTCCTAATGAGGCAGACCAGAGGAAACCGGACGAAACCGGACCCGACCAGTACCCCATTCACACGTACCATAAACTTGACCACGGTCACGATCACCACCAAGAGATACCTACTAATTGTAACCCATGAGAGCAGTTAAACCCAGTGAGACAGCTTCATATTTCATGCATCATGTATGTTAAATGATTAACATTGACTATTCCCTTGATCAACTAGCTATCCACTGATTGATACTCTGTTGGGGTTTATGGAGTCCTATGGATGGCAGAGAGCCTTTGAATTAGTTTAGTAAGGAGGTCACGTCCTTCTCTATTCCTTCCTATACTAAGGGTTGGTCTAGGACAGCATTTATGTAGAAACCTGTGTCCAGTTTGAATTGACCTTGTAATGTACATAGACCACAATCAATATTAAGGTCCCAATGTGCAGGGACACTAACAGTTTCATCTCAAGTTACTGGTAGCTCACAGACCAAGTTGCTTGCAAAACAATTTGGAAGGTACGCACTGTTCACATGTTCCATCTGAAATCACCGTCAACAGATTTCCCAATTTTTAGAGTGGAGGCTCCCAGCTACTACTGTATCTAGTCATACCCAGACATTACTCCACCTATATGTAGCAATTGCTCAAAAAGCCAAACCTAACACAATATCTGGGAATGTATATTCAGCCTGTTTCTTTCAGTATGGTTCATGAGTTTGGTCAATCAGTTAATAATAATGATAACAGTACCTTGCAGGTTGACAGAAATCCTTTGACTTTTCCTCAAAACCTGATCAAAAACCTGCTTATCATTGAAACTGCTTATCATTGACATATTATATATTTTTCACCTATATGAATAATTATAACTTGAAGTAAAACAAAAATCCCTAAACAAGGGAAAATATATATTTTTTTGATAATGTTAAAATAAGTTAAGAAAAAATAAATAAAGACAAATGAATCATTTTAGTCACTATGCATCACAATCTAATTGCTTGCTCTGTGGTGTTTTGGGCTATGTATCTGCATATGCACTTGTGACAGATGTTGATGTCAAAAGGGCTATAAATTGTGTTTGATTGGATGATTTGATTGGACTGTATTCCAGACATTAGTGTTTTGTGGACTCTAGAAAATGAAATGAGACATGAGACAATTTAGAGACTCATAATAATACAAAAATATATCTACAGTGGGGAGAACAAGTATTTGATACACTGCTGATTTTGCAGGTTTTCCTACTTACAAAGCATGAAGAGGTCTGTATTTTTTTATCATAGGTACACTTCAACTGTGAGAGATAGAATCTAAAACAAACATCCAGAAAATCACATTGAATGATTTTTAAATAATTCATTTACATTTTATTGCATGACATAAGTATTTGATACATCAGAAAAGCAGAACTTAATATTTGGTACAAAAACCTTTGTTTGCAATTACAGAGATCATGCGTTTCCTGTAGTTCTTGACCAGGTTTGCACACACTGCAGCATCGATTTTGGCCCACTCTTCCATACAGACCTTCTCCAGATCCTTCAGGTTTTGGGGCTGTCACTGGGCAATAGAGACTTTCAGCTCCCTCCAAAGATTTTCTATTGGTTTCAGGTCTTGAGACTGGCTAGGCCACTCCAGGACCTTGAGATGCTTCTTACGGATCCACTCCTTAGTTGCCCTGGCTGTGTGTTTCGGGTCATTGTCATGCTGGAAGACCCAACCACGACCCATCTTCAATGCTCTTACTGAGGGAAGGAGTTTATTGGCCAGGATCTCGCGATACATGGCTCCATCCATCCTCCCCTCAATACGGTGCAGTCGTCCTTTCCCCTTTGCAGAAAAGCATCCCCAAAGAATGATGTTTCCACCTGCATGCTTCATTCTTCTTTCTTCTTTCTCCAAACACGGCAAGTGGAATTTAGACCAAAATGCTCTATTTTTGTCTCATCAGACCACATGACTTCTCCCATTCCTTCTCTGGATCATCCAGATGGTCATTAGCAAACTTCAGATGGGCCTGGACATGCGCTGCAGGATTTTAATCCATGACGGCGTAGTGTGTTACTAATGGTTTTCTTTGAGACTGTGGTCCCAGCTCTCTTCATGTCATTGACCAGGTGCTGCCGTGTAGTTCTGGGCTGATCCCTCACCTTCCTCATGATCATTGATGCTCCACGAGGTGAGATCTTGCATGGAGCCCCAGACTGAGGGAGATTGACCGTCATCTTGAACTTCTTCCATTTTCTAATAATTGCGTCAACAAGTTGTGGCCTTTTCACCAAACTGCTTGCCTTTTGTCCTGTAGCCCATTCCAGCCTTGTGCAGGTCTACAATTTTATCCCTGATGTCCTTACTAGTCTTGGCCTTCTCTGGTCTTGGCCATTATGGAGAGGTTGGAGTCTGTTTGATTGAGTGTGTGGACAGGTGTCTTTTATACAGGTAATGAGTTCAAACAGTTGCAGTAATTACAGGTAATGCGTAAAGAACAGAAGGGCTTCTTGAAGAAAAACTAACAGGTTTGTGAGAGCCGGAATTCTTACTGGTTGGTAGGTGATCAAATAATTGTCATGCAATAAAATGCAAATAAATGTTTTAAAAATCATACAATGTGATTTTCTGGATTTTCTTAGATTCCGTCTCTCACAATTGAAGTGTACCTATGGTAAAAATGTCAGACCTGTACATGCTTTGTAAGTAGGAAAACCTGCAAAATCAGCGGTGTATCAAATACTTGTTCACTCCACTGTAACTGAGACAGCTAAACGCACATCCTGCAATAAGCTCAGCTCAGGCTTATGTTAACAGTGTTTTCTTAAATTCAATTGTATGTAATTTTACTGTCAACGGGCTATCTAATCTGTTGTCATTGTTTGAAAATCCCACCAAACTGTCAGTCATCTTCAGGAGTATAGAGGACAAGTGTTATTTACTCCTTTGCTGCTGTTGTAGCATAAACCTCTGGATCATGAATCATGATGCATTTGAACACACACTTTCTATGAATGTCTGTCCCTTCAGACCATTTGTGCCTAAACTGCAAATCAGGTGTTTTGACAGACAGCCACACACCTAGCAGATAATGCCTTACTGTTATGTACTGTTGTTATTCAACTTCCTCAAAAAAGACTCACTTCATCTTCACTTTAATCAACGCATGCACGATCAACCCGACTTGAAATGCACTCAGAGTTATTATTATTAATTGCATTTTTTAACCAGAAATTGATTTTATGTACATTATTTGCATCCCAAGCAGAAGCTCTGCTTTTAGGGCTGTTTGGAGACTGATGGTGTGTCCAAATATATGTACACCTCCTCTTGTTTGCCCGCCTACTGCTGGTGGTTTCTGACGGTAACAGGCATCATCAATCGATCTTCAGGGCTGCAAACAGAAGTATATGGAGGCATAAATGCATGCTGGGTAACCATTATTGCAGTTTACTGTCAAAGGAACGGTAGGGTACAGCAAGGACACAAGTCATGCACAGGTTGAGAAAACATGAATTATTTATTGTGTGCAAACTGTTTCTGTGCTTTTGTGAGTCGGGTGTTTAAAGTATCCCAAAAGCCCCAAATGCCAAAGAAGATTATTCATGTATAATATATAGCATTTAGCAGATGCTTTTATTCCAAGCTGCTTGCAGTAATTAATAGAAAAATGTCATGGTAGTCCCGGAAATCAAACCCTCAAACATGCAAAATCAGCTGAGATACAGAGGCCTCTACATTATACATTCAGAATGTTAAATCTGTTCTACACGGATGTTGAATTCAGTTACAAACATGAGACCCCAATTATTGTCTACTTACCCAGAGTCAGACCATTTTGATTTGGATAGGTTAAGAATGATTGAAATGTACACAATGCTGGAAGTATCCCAGTAATGTAGCTGGCACTTTCACTCCAGCTCTGATGACCACGAGTCTGTTAACATCCTGTACCGCTGATCAACCCCAAAACCAACGTGAACACAGCTTGATCCCCTGTAATTGTGAGTTTTCTGAGCACTTCACTGTCATGTGATGGTCTGCCTCCTTCCTTGTCAGTGTCACAATGATTTTTTTTCTTGTAGTTCTAGAGCAGGGAGATTTTTGGTTTGTGTGTTTGTGTTCACTGTCTAGTAAGAAGGCCTACAGCTGTTCTGACATGGGGTCAGTGACTTAATACTATAGGGCACCTCTGTCTTTCTATGGTCTTAATCATCCTTAGGGCCCAGCGATGTTTACACATAACAATGGGTTTCTTCATTTACTGGGATAAGAACATGGGATTGGACTTGGGAAGCATACAGTGCCAGATACTATTTTTTGCACGATTGAAGGTGAAGAAACAACAGAACAAATCATTTGGTGATGCTTGTCACATATTTTCTGACTCCTCAATGCATTATGGGTTGTTATTGTGAGAGGAGTAAGTCCGGGGTAAGATGAATATGGAGAATGAAGAGGACCATTAAAGGGATACTGTGGCTTTGTCTCATACACACCCTTCATCTGTAACTTTCCCCACCTAATGCAGGGGACAGAGTGAGACGTAAACACTTCTAGTAAGAGCTGTTTCTCTTTGTTCGTATTCTTTGATTTTAAGAGGAATGTGTTCTTCCTCGCAATGGAATAGTTTAACTCTCAAGCATTGCTCTTCCAACAACTGTAATTACGTAAATTACATGAGGCTCTGTTGTATTTCAGTGGCAAAACGTTATTCTTAAAACAATACAAACACATTTTTCACCATATGATTTTGTGAGCAAAGCAAAGTATTTCCAAAACAGCTGTACCTTCATCTTATTTGTATTAATGCCCATGATAGCAATGCTTAGTACTTTCACAGTACCACAACAATGTTACCTTCGTCAAGACTTTAGAAATAACAGCTTTCTCTGTTATAGATCTCCTTATACATTTGTAAGAACTCACTTAAAACCTCCTGATGCAATTTTGTTTCCACCTTCCACGTTGTTACATACATTCAGACAGGGATATTGTTCATTTACTGTATTTGCCAGTCAAATCTCCACAATAAATGTGTTAATCCAGATCGAGGAGACCTGTTTTAGTGAGATATGACCTTCATCCATTAACAGTCTTTATATATCTTCCTTTAACCTGCACAGGTGGAACACTTCAAATAGTTGATCTAATTATCTGGTTAATCCCTTTATCCAGTGTGTAATCTATTGAAGCCAATGTGTTTACCTCCAGGGGTGTCCAGGGGTGACCCAAATTTCCTAACCATTCAGAGGATGATACAGATGGCCATGCTACATTTGAACTAATTCCGATTGCCCTTGAAATTTGATTCCAATGCTAAGTGTAATATTATAAATTATTATTGTTGTGTGATATGTATTTCTGGAAATCTATGTACATACAGTACAGTATTTCTATAGCACTTTGCCTTTTAGAATTATAAACTTGGATTAGTACCGCGCTACTGGAACACAGGACTGATTGCTGTTTATGGGTCTCTGTACGCCTATGCAGATATTCCATAAAAATCTGCCGTTTCCAGCTTCAATATTCATTTGCAACATTAACAATGTCTATGCTTTCTTCGGCTCAATGTGATGTAATTTTAATCGACAAGAAATTTGCTTTTCTTTAAAAAACAAGGAAAGTGACCCCAAACTTTTGAACAGTAGTGTATATTTCTGAGTTAAATACTATGTATGTATGTCATTATAGTTTACAATAAATTGTATATTGTATGTATTGTATGTATTTATTCAATACAATACCATATGTCACTCATTTAGTGTGTGTAGGATATATTGTTATCTTTTTGTTTTTGTCTTTCAGTATTCTGAGGCTGAAACTCTCAGAAGGTAGACACAGAGCTGAGAATTAATCAAGAAAGGCTGATCTTCTCTCACCTTTACGCCATTTTAATTTCAAGAATATTAAGTGGAGTGACAACACAGAATTTTCAAGTGATCTGGGGAATAATAAAACGATTCTCTAACCATGAGTCGGCATTCGAGGCAATTGGATCCACCTACGCTGGCCTCTATATTAAAGAGCTAATGATGGGAGTTTAAAAATCTTAAATGTCTATAATTGAGGCCGGACAGCTAATGTAGCATTGCCAACAGTGAAATGTCACAATGCCTCACTCTCTAATTAACAAAACCGATAACGACTCACTTTTGGACCAACCAACAGAAAACTACAGACTAGAATAAGATCAGTGGACAGAAGACAACTAGCTAATTTTTGCTTAACAAACATTTCACCAACACACTCTGAAGTGATTTTTTTTCTCACAGAATTTCCACTTGAAATAAAGATTTTGACTTTTTCATAAATATTTGCATAATGCTTTTCCATGAGATATTTTAGTGCAATGGCCCAACGTGTTTAGAATATTGGCAATGTAGCATCTAGGCTAAAAGCTGTTTTCATGCACGACACATTGACATAAACCCCAGCGGTAAATTTTTCCTATTATAATTATTTTTTCATTACCATTGTATGTGTTCCTCACTCAAAACTTTTTTGGAAAGGAATAAAAAGGTGCAGTGGTCTCATCATTTTTTCCGGAGGTGTGTGTTTAAAAGTTGCATGAAGGACCTGCTAATATATTCAGGATGCATTCTGAGAAATAATTCAGTAGAAACAAAAAATCATTTCCCCTTAGAAATAGACGTAATCTAGTCTTCAAAAGTGTAGTTGATCTTTGCAGATGCATAATTGTTTTGTAATTCCGTTCATTAATTACAGTCGTAGACTTTGGCAATTAACAACATTTTGGGCAGGAAGTATGATATGTTGATTATACTGTATGTTCACAACCTGTTCATAGAATCACTTTGATACCACATAGAATTCTAAGCTGAACATTTAGTGTTTTGGATTACTTAAAACCACAAATATTTGACTGAGCATACAATTTTCAGAAACATCTTTGGCTCAATAGAACCACTTTCACAACCAGCAGGGGAATAAAGCGCAGACTGCGTCTTTAAAGCATTAAACATCATCTTTGCCTTAGCTTTAGACATCACTTTGGAGGAAGTGGAGGCATTACTATTTTGACGGAACACAACCTACGGGTGACTCAACAGTTGACACAGAAAATGATCACTTAGCTAATTCCCCCCTCTCTGCTCATTCCACATTCCGCTGCTTTTTGTTGAAGCTACCGGCTGTTCAGATGTAGAGGCAAAGCTAATTTTACTCATTTAACATTCACCATGGAAATCACACAGAGACAGGCTATTGTTGGTATTTGACATATTGTGCCCCCATAATGAGAAGAGCAATTAGAGGTTAAAATTAATTGCGAGGGAAGAATCCACCATGTTTGGATCCCCCCTCATCTCGTGGATGATTTGAACGGCTGACTACATGGTGCAGTGGAACCTTCTCCCACCTGGGGGCGCTCTCGCACACATATTCCTACTAAAGGAAGAGTCATTGTGATTGATGTGCTGGGCCTTGGACCTCTCCCAGCTGCTCGCACTGGTAATTGCTTCCATCCTTCTCTTAGAAATAAGTAGCCTTTCCTTCCATGTTCCCATCCATAGCCTGTCCTTTCAACGGGACAGTAAACCGGCGTTCTGTCTGCTGCAGAGTGAACTAACGTTCAGCGCTCTTCCTCCCTGCTAAATAGGGGACCTAATGAGTGATTAATATTGCACCTAAGTAAATATGCTCTTTTCTGTCCTCCACCATTTGTGATTTCAAGGTCTGAGAAAAAGAGCGAGCACCGCGGGTGGTGTAAATCACTGCTGCACCAGGGCCAGTCAACAAGCACTCGGCTTGATTTAAAGATGACAGTTTTACTGCTCAGCACTCCTTCACCACATCAGATACACACACTCACTTTGGGGTCTGCTAAGGCCTTAGCCAAACGCAGCTGAAAACATTCAGCTGCAGAAAACGTGAGGGAATCCAATTAGGCGATGAATGTGGATTGTTGTGGGGTAGGTGGACATGCTCCTCTTAAGAACCAAGGGTAAGACAGTAGAGCTGGAGGATTCACTCTTCTTCAGTGGAGAGGGTAAGACAGCAGTGCAGGAGGACTCGCTCTTCTTCAGTGGAGAGGGTAAGACAGCAGAGCTGGAGGACTCACTCTTCTTCAGTGGAGAGGGTAAGACAGCAGAGCAGGAGGACTCG
>JACXGJ010007621.1:0-29879 GCA_016801105.1 Esox niger
GGCAACAGCATTCATCCCTTCTAATCATGGGCTGACAGAACTAGGCTTGGTTCCTTGGTTATTTTTCTTGTTTCTGCAGCTTTGTGCCAGGAAATTGAGGGTTTGAAATATTACCCTGGTTCCCCGAAGTAGGAAACAAAGTGTAACGCACTACCGGGAGCCCACATTCACGCACAAACAACTTGAATTAGAAATTCTGTCACAACCTCTCAAGCCAAAAAAAGTTTGACCTGGAAATTACTGCTAGTAACTAACTACAAACATCCTCATTGTGCTTTGATATTATTGAGCCCTCTTTGAGTCATTACTCATTGTCTCTTTCTGGGAAAGCAGGATTATATTCAAAATGTTAGATTTTCTTTCAATTTAGCGGATGGGACAATACACAAATACAATCATGGCTCTAAGCTGCAAAAATATTAGCAAGCAGACCACTAGGGACATGCACAATGCATGTCCTATACTATCCCAATCAAATGTTCTTAGAAAATGTGTGAACATTTGTATAGTAGGGATATTTGGCCACTGGGGCGCACATGCATCTGCACCATACAGACCCCTCTGGTCCACCATTAAGAAGTACAGCAGACATTGGCATGCTTTCTCCTGATTCATGTTATACATACTTTGTTGAACAAATCCCCGTTGCTTGTTGATATATGCCATCGCCAACCTCTTAACGGTCCATACCAACACATGTTTGTTAACCAGTGTTTGTTTACATAACTTAACGATAGTAGCCACAAAAGTAGCTGATCCCTCCATTGGACTAGTTAATGTCTAATATAGGTGACAAGATAATGTCTATGAAAAGACAAAATTCTCCCATTATGAATGAGTCCAGTTCAAGAACCAAAAGCAGAATTCAATGTTTCAAGCATCACTGTTTCAGGTCCTTCTCCAACTTCACTCTGAATGCCAGAGAATGAACATGGGAGACAATCACAAAGGTGGATGCTGACAGCTGTCAATCATGCAAAAAAACGAATACCTTGTGCCCCCTTGTGTCTTTGCCAAGGAGGCAGGTAACACCAATCTGTCAGGAAACAGGTGCAGTTTATGCTGCACCTGCTCAGAAAGAACAGACCAACCAGAGGAAGCTGATAGCAGCGGATACCAGAGAAGCACTTCTTAACCCTCAGGTTTCAGAAGCCGACCAGGGTGGGCTTGTGACCATCCACTGAGAAAGATGTGCACATTCCTCAAAACAAACCTGGAATATTTTGAATGAATTTAGCAATGAGTTTGTTGTTTGATACTTGCATCTTTAACTTTTTTCTGGAACATGCAGAAGAGTCAACCAGAGGTGGCGCTGTGCTGCTGCTGTCACAGCCATGCTTTAACTGAGTGCAAACACTGAACCTAGGGACATAGAGAGAAAAAAGTCAGCTATAGCCCTAACAGCTTCAACAACTTCCTCACAGGAGCACTTCTCACAAGCGAATTGTTTGCTTAATTAGGTGGACCTGAAGCATGGTGATGCTGTTAAGAGAGAGAACACACCGGAACAATGTTTGTTGCATGTTGAATCCTGGTCAACACACTGTGCTTGTTAGCAAGCTAGCATTGCCTCCTCTATGCAATCCATATCCAAGCAATAAGTCTCCTCTAGCTCATCCAAGAAATTTGTGAAAAGGGGAAAAACATGACAGGTAAAACTCAGATGTTTTACTGTAAATAGGGGGTCACGCTGAAAGAATGTGGGCAGGGTGGGGTAGGTTTCTTTTAAAATATAATATGTTACAGTTACAAGATACCTGTCAAAAATTGTAATTGGTAACCAGAGCTGGGCACTAACGATTTAATTAATGTAAATATTAAATTAACAAAGTTAACATTTTCATTAACTAATTTAAGATTAAGTTAACAGTGAAAGTTATTGAACTATTTAACTTCTGTTACATTAAACTTAAGTCCAATAACCCAAAAACGTAATTATACTTAATTGTACTCTCTGGATACTAAGCCAATTATTTTGCTTCAGTCTGGATTGGGAAACAACACCAAATCTAATGCTTGGGGTGCTGAAGAGTGTGGCTGTCACACCCTGATTTGTTTCACTTGTCTCACTGTTGTTTCCTCCTTCCCACCAGGTGTCTCCTATGTTCCCGTTACCTCTTGTCTATTTATTGCTGTGTTTTCTGTTCGCCCGCTGCATGGTCTTTTCATGAATTTGCAGTGTTTATTGCTGTGTTACTGGTTTCCTGTGACCTTTCTCTGCTCTGCCTTCCCAGTTACCAAACCCCTTCTGTTCCTGACTCCGATCCTGCCTGCCACTTCTGTTTCTGCCTTGTGGACCCCCCGTTACGACCTTTGCCTGTCACCGACCTCGAACCAGCTACTTCCGCGGTGCCTCAAGCATTCTGATTCATTGCCTGCCTGCTGACCACGAGACTGCCCATTCCTGCAACAAACGTTTCTGCACAACCTCCACTCTCTGCCTCAGTGTCCACACTTGGGTCCACAACCCGGCCCTTGTCCGTGGCGGTGGAGGGGCATAATGGTCCTATTGGTTGTTTGATCACTCGGTTCACTTGGAAGGAGAAAACACAGTCTTTGATTGGTTTTCTCCATTGTTGGCCTCTGAAAAGCCCAATTAGGTCGAGTACCATCTGCTTGGAGAACGAGGGGGTCTTGTAGATCACAAAAAAAATGCTTCTATCAAGGACGCCAACAGGAATCCCAGGGCCTGTGACAAAATGTAACATTTAGGACCCAAACCATGCGCCATTTTTTTAAATAAATAGCCATGATGTTACTGTTCATAAAATAGGTCATAAACATTTATTGTTTAATGTTTTTGCTAGGTAGTACTAAATACCAAGATTGACTGACTAATAAATAACTATATTTAAGCCAACCAAATGCCGTCCCCCCGTTACATTTACATTAACGTTCATCACTAACTTTGTAAAATTGTAATCGATTTAACTGATTAATGGTTATCAAAATATACTTTATGGTGAACAGATTAATGGATTTTTAAGAACTGTAGCAAATTGGACATGATTTAGAATGATGAAATAAACGGTAATTTCTGGAAAAAGGTATTCACATCATTGTATGTAAAGACCAAAATATCCTTAGCTTTTCAAGCTGTAATTTTGAATTATCTGATGTTTTGACCCACAACCACCAACATTGTAAAGAGCAGTGGTGGTCGGTAACATTAGGCAAGGTAGGCAGCATCCTGTGACCCTAGAAGGCTTATGGCCCTGTGAAAATTAAAACTGAAATACATTTTTTTAAATTATAAAAATACATTGTTTGTTTTGTAATTATTAGTAGTCTTAAAATCTGATTGTTTCTCAAAATTATTAAATTAAATCATGCCTTCTAGTACATTATTTGTTTTGTTTCTCACCAAAGCAGTCCAAAAGATGCTCAGTCAGCCTGAGCCTGCTACGCAACACAAGAGATGGACAGAAAAGTTTCTAAAATATGAAACACTTATATGTGAGAGAGGCAGAAAAAATAAGTAATTAGATAAATGGCATGTCCATAACCGTTGTAGCTTAGTGGTTTAAAAAGGAATCAAACAACCATGTCATAATAAATGGCTTCATATGATCACTATCCTTAAATAAAATACATTTGTGAGGACTGTGCCGTCTGCAGCCTCTTCCACTGAATGAAAAGGCCTGTTTCAGAGTGTCCCCATACAAGTAAAGATCTTTGTAATGGTGACAGGTACAAGGCCAGAATAGAGAAGTCGTGATATAAAACGATTATAACCAGTCGTAAGTCAGCTCTTGACATTTCTGGAAACTCCAACTTTGCACATGTAAATTAGTTCTTAACACTTGTCTTTTGTCCTCATTCTAATTTCAACCGTTTACAGCAGGCAGCCTAATGTTAAAAAGCAGTATTCTTATGTGGAAGCTGTGCATTAACAATTACAATGTGGATGTACGTTCCATTGGAAGTGAATGTGCCTAGATAATGAGAATAACAGAAACATCTCTGTTTTGATTCTCTCAGTAGGTTGCGCTCTGGTAACCACAGGATTGTTTACATTGACCATTTAGCATGGGGGTTACTGTCTTGGAAACCTGATCTTTGCTAGGTAGACACACTCTTTAATGTATATATCAGCTTGTAACCAACATTACAGTGAGAAGAGATTGAGTGAGATTTAATTGCGGTTGTGTAAGGAAGACCAGGTCCAAAACCTCATGAACAAGACTAATGCTGCAATAAACAAATTAATTACTCTCTCCCTTGACAACCGGGTACGAGATACATTATTTCAAACATTATTTCAATCACTATACGAAACAGCAGATTTCTAACACTTAAAGTGTTGTACTATTGGACAAAAAGTAGTATAGAAATTGTTAATTGAGTGAAATAACCGGATAATTTTTAAATGTTGTATACTTGTATATAATTTCAATCATATAAGTTTATCAATTTTAACACACAAACATATTTAGTACATTATATGTTTTTAAAATTATTTTGAAATAACAAAGGAGTCATTGAATAAAAGCCTTATAAAAAGGCTGGTTGCGGATTCAGATTCACAAGATGTTTGATGTTGTATTACAAAGTTCAAGAAACAATATCAGCTGAACAATGACAAGATCCTTGTTTGGATATAATAATGTAATAACCCAGTCTGCTTAACATGCAGTAAGAATTTAATAACATTTCGGTACCAATATATCAACAGATTACACTCAGCAGGCAACCTAATGTTGGTACCAAAACATTATTAGTTTTTTATTGCTAGTTGCGCAGACAGACTGGGTGCGGGAGATATTTTGTTTACTTGACATTTGGTCTTCTCCACTGCACCGGTCGATCTACGGGTGCAAAAGTTTGGTTTCTCAAAGGATATGATAATGATAAAACCCTATGCAGATCCTCTTTATCTTCATTTGACATGACAAACATCGTTTTACGGGAAAGGCTAATAACATCAGAAGAAATTGCAAATAGAACACTGGTCAGTTGGTTATTCTCCCTCTTTTCCATCTCTATTGATTTCCTCTCTGCTCTTGTCTTTCTCTTGAGTTGACAAATATCTTTGCACTTTGTGCACACTTCTGCATTGGCCAGAATCTCTGTTGGCAATCATCTGCCTTGCACTTTGACATTATAGCGACTTAATTCAAGTCCGTCATTTGACTGGACTCAAGTCTGTAGCAGCAAATAATGTTTAAGGTGTTAAATAAATAAAAGAATGGAGAAGACACATTGTGTTCTGATTATGTCTCAAAACAGGACGGTGACGGTCTAGGCACAGACTATATGTTTCGATGGCCAATCAAATTAATGGAATTAGGAGGCCATAGTGATGGAAAACAAAATAACCCAATCTGGCGAAGAAAACCAGGAGACAGGGCGTGATGATTTTCAATGATCAGTGAAATTAGGAGAATTGGAGTTTACTAGAACCCTGCTTATTCTTTAACTCACGCAACTGTTATTGACTGGTGGTTGTAAACATTTCAGTAAAGCGTTGAGAATGCATTCCAGCAATTTCTATTCAAGCCATGGAAATGGATACTGAAAACGTGACCAAAGTTCAAGGCAGTCCAAGTAATTTTGTTACTGCAAATCAAGGCCAGAGTCGACTACGAGCTTACTGTCTATACATTTGGTAGCAGTACGTGTGGGAGCGAGTTATTTTGTGTACCATTGTTATATACAGAACACAATATTAAGCGCATTGTAATTAGATAACTAATCCTATTAAAACATTATATGGAAACATTTATACACATGCAGGCAGACCAAATAAACCAGACTATTGACTGTATTTCTATCAGCTGGATTGTGGGTTTGGGGATCCCACAATGTGGGAAAAAAAATAATGTTTTGACAATGTTTGTTTTATATTTGATTGAAAATGATAACTAAATTATCTTCAAAATAAATAAAATAAGCCACATCTAAAATGTGTGTATATCCCTTTTTATATGAAGGTAATATGGCAACAAATGTTTTTTGTAATATAGTTGTATAAGAAATGTGCATAGTATAACTAACTTGATATTTGGAATCTTGCTACTCATTAATAACACTTCCTAACATAAAATACGGACACTCAGTTTTTTTACTAATATTGCGCTCGATCTGTGACAAAATTATTTTTATTTTTACATTACTGTCTGCAATAGTATGTTTCAGAGTGATAAAGCGGATAAACCTACGAGGACTCTGAACGACATAGCTTTTGCTGACCAATGAGTCTGTTGCGTTTTCATATTTTAACCACTCTGAGTAGATTGTGGAACACAAGTGTTTTAACTCATAGGGATCTATTGCAGAGGAGGAAAACAGGTTTCAGAATGGTCAGCTTCTCCTACCCACTCGTACCTCAGTTGTTGATACTATACCAAATCTTTTATCTGGTTAGTTCAGACTTCAGACTGGTCTGGCCATGCGCTGGCTTGAGCACGGGGACCTTGCGTGCGCTGCAGGATTTTAATCCATGACGGCGTAGTGTGTTACTAATGGTTTTTGTCAAGACTGTAGTCCCAGCTCTCTTCAGGTCATTGACCAGGTCCTGCCGTGTAGTTCTGGGCTAATCCCTCACCTTCCTCATGATCACTGATGCCCTACGAGGTGAGATCTTGCATGGAGCCCCAGACCAAGGAAGATTGACCGTCATTTTGAACTTCTTCCATTTTCTAATAATAGTGCCAACAGTTGTTGCCTTCTCACCAAGCTGCTTGCCTATTGTCCAGTAGCCCATCCCAGCCTTGTGCAGGTCTACAATTTTATCCCTGATGTCTTTACACAGCTCTCTGGTCTTGGTCATTGTGGAGAAGTTGGAGTCTGTTTGATTGAGTGTCTTTTATACAGGTAATGAGTTCAAACAGTTGCAGTAAAAACCAGTAATGAGTGGAGAACAGGAGGGTTTCTTAAAGAAAAACTAACAGATCTGTGAGAGCCGGAACTCTTACTGGTTGGTAGGTGATTAAATACTTATGCCATGCAAGAAAATGCAAATTCATTATTTAAAAATCATATATTGTGATGTTCTGGATTTTTGTTTTAGATTCCGTCTCACAGTTGAAGTGTACCTATGGAAAAAATTAGACCTCTACATGCTTTGTAAGTAGGAAAACCAGCAAAATCAGCAGTGTATCAAATACTTGTTATCCCCACTGTATATCCATGTCAAAGGCATATCATTTTTATTATCTTTATAAAGGTGTAGTTATTTTGTTGTCCATTACTTAAAATGTTTTGCTATTTGTTTTTAGCCTTTCAATTGGTGCACTGCTGTGAGATTAGTATTGCGTGAAGATTTTATTCACATTGACAATTTATTTTCTATTGTTACTCAAAATCTGTACTTTTGGCCACCAGTGTCCTTTTGAGAACTTTCCATTCTTGTATTATTGTGTGTGAACCTGCAAGCAATCATTTCCACTTTAAACGTAACTATTTGCACTGTCTTTACATTGCTGTTTTTAGTATTGTGTCTCAATATTTATTAGATTTGAATTAATATACGTAACATATTTTCTTTTAACCTTGTTAAATTGTTTGTATACTTTAAAGAATGTTGCTGCATTGCTTTGAGGGAACATAAAAGCATTTTCTTCTTGAACTTGTTTACACTACTTTGACAATTTTACAGCTGTTGATTTGTACACATTCATTGTGAAATAGATTTTTTTTGCACCTAATTTTTTTCACATTTTACCGGTATATGCTGTGGCTGAATAAGGGGGGTTTGAAAAAGAATGGGGGGTAAGGGGGGCGTTTAAAAGGGGGGTTACGGGGTACATGTCATTGTTAGTCACAATCTGTCCTCCATTGATATGTTAATACCTCAAAGCAGGGGGGTTGGTTGTAACAATGGTGATGTTTGTGTGTCGTGATATGTCCTAATGCCCAGTGGTAGTTCCTTTGCAGTTCCTCTTCGTAAAAAGTTGCGCCATAATCCGGCTTTGGAGTGTTGAGTAATTCGATTGCATTTCTCACGATTGACCTGGAATTGGCAACATTCGTAAGAAGTGTCAAGATAAATAGGGCTACAAAACGGTATTTGGCGCAGTGTTCTCTCCCTGCAGCGGGTAGGTTTCAGCGGTCGACGTCACCGGCCTTCTGACACCACCACCCATCTCATCTGTTCATCTCACCTGTTGAATTGTATAGCACACACCTGGTCCTCATTTACATTATTCACCTCAGTAAATCTGTTCCCTCTGCTCCCCTAGTCTTTGTGTGTGATTGTCTCATTCCACGAGCTACATCGGACTGTTTTCATTTTGCTAAATTGTTCCTTATTAAATATTCCCTTTTCGTCGACTCCGCTGTTCCGCTCCTTCATTTTACAGTTTTTTTGCATGATCGGTCATATTTCCAAATTAAATCCAAAAATGTCACAACTTCTGCCAGGGTATGCAAACTCAGGAGAACAAATGAAATTTCTCAGAAGGTTGATTTGGCCACTCCTAATGTTCCTCTCTAATGGATGTTTTTTCTTGCAGCCTAGGGATGGTCTATTTAGTTGCATTGAGAGCTCCTTTGATTTCAATGTGCATTTGAAAGGACTCCATAGTGGGGAGAAAGATAGTCCATCTGTGACAGCTGTGCTGTGTGAATACTTCTATATGCTAAAAAATAATTTCCTTTAATTGTCCAGCCTAAAGCTTTTTCTGAAAACCACTGGTGTCCAATAAAGGAAATATACCAATATGATATATATGATATATATATACCATTGACTATCCTTATTTATCCTTTATCTGAACAGTGATGCTGTGGAATGACTTGTGATTAACAAAATCGCCTTCACTCTCATCCAACGATGCTGTTAACGGAATATGGATGCAATCTAGGGCACCAACCTGGGGAACGATATGAAAAGGAGTATGCTACATTTAATACACAACAGTAAAAGTTATAGGGGCTACATTATTTACAGATGAAGTAGTCAATATACGTTATTGGCTCCCTGCTATTTCATAAAAGCCCTCTTTAAGAGAACTGCGTGGGCAAGGGGCCTGGGAATACAACATTTATCAAGTAGATCTGTTACTGCAAAAACCACCTTGCCAATTGCACAGCAAAATGTGTTTTTGCTTATGCACGTATACAATTTATTATGCAATTACTTCCAAATCCCACTACATCAGCAGTGAGCAATGCCTTTAAACTTGAGTCATATATGCATGCTCATTATCAGCATTTAATTGTGTTTAACCATGATATGCCTTTGATCTTCAGTAGAATAAATCTCAGCCTCAGGCACTATTTAAGTGTGGATTGAAATCTCTCCCAAAAGACTGTAGGAATAATTAAGAAATTATCTTTTTACCAAAGGCATTCCAAATCTCCATGTAGATAGTGTCTATATACAGATAGCAGCTTGATACTGTTAAAGATACACAAGATGCAGGCAAGGTTAAGTGTCTGTTCAAGGTCATAGAGTAGCTTCATCACTGTGTAGGTCTTTTGTTACACAAACATCCCCAATACCATATATTGGTCATCTGTAAAGCAACTGTAGCTTAAAAACATTATTTTATCTCTATGAGCACAGTTTCCCAATGGTGTGAATAAGGTATGGTACATATGGGAAATGCCCTTTTACTAAACTGTATATGAAATTGAATCAAGTCTTTCAAGCTAATAAGTGAAAGAGTAGACCTAGATGCCCTGCCTTCAGAAGATAAAATCACGTCTCGACCCTAACTACATTATTTCAGGTCCACTCTTCATCACAACTTGATAGCAAGAGGCCCTAGGGTTATGTTGTACTTCATTCCCTTCCATTAGGGAACCAAGGTAATAGACAGAAAATTGAATTCAATATGGGTAAGTGCGTCCTAATTCTTGTACTGTATGATGAAATAAAAACACAGCCCTAAGTTGGAGAGGTGGAACACTGCATGTGGTGGTCGAAGGCAGCCTACACAAAATGAACACACCAGCAGTCTCCTAGGGCAACCTGGAATACCAAGGGCAGCTATTCACCCTCGCCACAACTGACAGCACACTGTTGAGGGAACAAAATCTCACCAGCGTGTGACTTGAGGCCCATGCCTCAGATCAGCTATTTGCCACAGGCAACCACTACCTTCATAGTGAAGAGAGCTCACCTTGCTAGGTCACTCCAGCCCATTTTGGTCACATTCCACCAGAGATTGCATCCGTAGCCCAATGTTGCTGCTAAACCAGATCACTAGCCCAATTTGCTTTGGCAAAGCAGACAAAAAATTCTCACATTAACAGAACCCTTGGGAGTGGTCCCATGTACAAAGCCACAAGAAGATGTTTTGAACAGAGGGTGTTGTTAATGATTGAGCACGTGATGGTATTGAACAGACATCGAAACAGAGAGGGTACCTGTTGGCCTTAGTAATGCATACCAAGATCATGAATGGATAGACAATGGGTCCTCATCGACGTTTAATGACGTTTCTCGCCAACGGACAGACAAACCACTCATGTGCATTGGTATAGGACAAAAGCCAAAAGTGAATTTTGTAATCTCATCAGGGTGTACTGTATCCGGAGGTGCAGCAGCACCCCATGCACCCCTTTTTCCCATGGCTCTGTCCATGTATGTGCACAACGCGTGCATCAGCTAGAGGACATTCAACCTCATAGGAACTGATCACTTTCATTGATGGCATCAGGCCCAGCAGGTGGAGACACTCACTGAATTCTTGCCCCCACTGGGAACTGGGCTAGGGTGAGGTGAAACCCGCTCGTTCAGTGAATGGACACATACTTGCAGTTTCTTTATTGTGCTCACGTCTGAATAAAACTGGATTTTTAACTTGATCTAAAAGGCAGGGGCAGTGTGCTTCCCTGCAAAACAAGCAGGCAGGCGAAATGCTAACGTCAATTCACCTGTTAGAAAAATACAAACTTAAGATAGGTAACTCTTGGGGAAATGCATTCAAAATATTAAACAAACACAAGTTAGATGTTTGTCGGGACAATAACTTTGATGTGGTGTCAAAACCTCTTTTTGTCAGCGTGTGTTTCTAGCCTGCAAGGAGGGACTGCAACAGGGTTGCCAGATTTCATTGACAGTATACCGCATTATCACCCACAGACTCCACAAAAAACAGCCAAACTATACAACCCTATATGTAAATCGTCACTCCCAAGCCCATTTTTGCCCACACACTGTCATTAAAAAAATCTCTACTGGGCAGGAAACAAACTCATCTGGCAATGTCACTACTGGTAGCATGGGGTGGTACATGCAGTCCATTCAGGTTGCACAGGCATTCCAACTCCACCAGGATGGCAAATCGCCATATATTCCATCGCAAGTTTTGCTGTGTCTTCCAATAAAGTTTCAAAAGCATGGAGGAGATACCAAGAGACAGGCCGTTGCACAAGCAGAGCTAAACAGGGCCATAGAAGGGCATCAACCCAGCAGCAGGACCGGTATCTGTTCTTTTGTGTGAGGAGGAACAGGAGGAGCACTGCCAGAGCCCTACAAAATGACCTCCAGCAATCTACTAATGTGCATCCATGTGAATCCATGAGGGTGCCATGAAGGCCCGACATCCTCTAGAGGGACATCGTCTCTGGATTTTTGTTTTAGATTTTGTCTCTCTCAGTTGAAGTGTACCTATGATAAAAATTACAGACCTCTAAATTCTTTGTAAGTAGGAAAACCTGAAAAATCCGCAGTGTATCAAATACTTGTTCTCCCCACTGTATGTAAATGGTCATGAGTAAGCAATTACCATGTGCCCAGAGATTAGCTTTCCCAAAGTTTACTACCTTTGTGCGCACTGGTGAGATGACCCATGAGTTTATCATAACTTACACAAAGTAAGATTAATGGGAATGACCCAAATATGAACCACGAGGATGTTGTAAATTACTGTCTCAAATTATGAGCATTCAGGGAGGTAGAAGAAAAGAGGCAAACCCTGCCCTGGGGGAATTCCAAAAAACAAATAGTAAGATGGCGTGATGTGTGAAAGTTTTGTATAAAAGCCATGGTCCGGATTCAGAACGTTGGGGGTGTATCTGCAGAAGGACCTGGCTTTAATGTTTTTCATTATGTTATGATTTTCATTAAATTCTAGTGGATTCACAAAATCCTGAGTCAAAGTGCATTTGTTTTAGAAAGAATGGACATGATTTTCCACGACATAATGAACTCAGATTTTTTAAGAGCACGATTGATGCGCGGGCGTGTCAATGAAAACCACATCTTTGCTTCATTCTTCTTCCATGTGAAAGAGGATATTCTGCTACAAATAACAATGTCTTGTTTGTGAACTTTTGTCAAGCAGAAGCTCCACAATTTCTATCACAAAGCCTCTAGATGACGCACCGGCGCATCTAGGTCACACATTTTCATTCATAACTCCGGAATATTTGAAGTTAGAGCCTTCATTTCTATTCTACGGTACAACGACATTCCGCTGCAAATAAAAGCTGGTTTGAGAAAGTAAACCAGAATTCTCGCAATCATGATCACAAATCCACAACAAAAGTCATCCCTCAGGAATTCAGCAGCAGCCCTAACTAATTATACTATCTTATTCTATTGTTTAGAAGTCTACAATACATAAACCAATCACAAACTCCTATAAAACAACAAATGTAAAGTCTATCCGTGTCACACCTCTCCCCAAAATAGAAAGAGCGAGCAAGCGTGCCAGGGGGACAGGCGCCTGTCGCACTTACCATGCTCCCAGCTAAGTAATCATGCACTTGGATTGCATTGAAGACACATTCAGTTGCTACAAGCAATTGTTTTGAGAAAAAAGAAATGGCGAAACGGAAATAGAAGTGGAATAAATGGGTCTAAACATTGTAGCCTAAATGCAGGTGTAGCCTAAATGCTGTTCTCTGATAATGTTTGTTATTATTTTGCATTGTTTTAGTGGAATTACAAGGCCTATACGATAACTTGATATAACGGCACGTTAGCCAGTGGTCAAATGTGCGCCTATGTTTTGTAGTGTCACCTGTGGATGAAACCATCCAAAGGATGGCTGGACATATCCCTGTTCCAGTCTCCACCACTTCCAGATATGGCACATGTAGGGAATTCTAAAGTAAATAAAGGCACCCCCTATTCAAGACACCCCATAAAAAGAAGGGGGCTTTTGGAAGTACAAGATGACAGAATACGTAGTGACCCCATATTGCCATTTTCTTTGATTATCAGAATTTTTAGAACAAAATGGATGTGGATGAGAAAAAAATATATTTGTATTATTTTATACAATCAAATCCATTCAAATTGTAGTTCTTCTAAACCCCTGGGAGTATCCAAATGTAATGTAAAACTGCCTACCTATTATATTTTACTATTTTATTTTAATATGAAACAAAAAAAAAATTCAATACGTCCTTCATGTAGCTGAGGGTCAGCACGATCCCTGTATATCAATCACTTCCTTTCACTATAAAGGATGACCATTTTCGAGGCCAAAATGTCAAGACAGTGACAGGCGGATTTGGAAACCCTAGCTATCAGAGTTAAACGACATTTATTGTGTGCCTGCATGTGCATGTGTGCAACCATGTAAAATGTCTGTATGAGCGTAACTGTGTCTGCATTGGTGAACTCCAAAAACCCAGGTTTCACTCGGATCTGCACAGCTGCTCCAGGAAATGACAGAATTAGAAGTTGATTATAGAGGCATCATGGGAAAAGACAGTTAGTCTAATGGAGGTAAACCTGCCCAAATAGCCTACTTTTTCAACTTCAATAGTCACGTACACTGAAATGTTTTTTGTGTTGGCACCAAGGGACACATCTGTATTAATAATGGCCAGGAAAACATGTCAAAAAGTGGGTTTCTGCATGTGTGTACAGGTGACGGTGTGTCTGTGTGTTTGAGCAATGCATGTGCATTATATGGATTAGACAAATTCTCTTGGGGTCTTTTTGTTCCAGTGAGTAAATGGGCAATACAAATCCTTCATAAGAATAAAGGTCAGATCCTTTCAATGTCCACACTCATGGACACAAAGTCAAAGAGAAATGCTTACTGTGTACATCTTCCGTCCAACCTGAGCCAACTCAGCTTTTCGTTGCTAAAGAACACCTGGATCTGGGTGGCTGTGACAAATTGGATACCAATGACTTGGGCAACCTTGGTTCCCATGAAAATCATGCTTAATGATGATTATGCTGTGAAAGCTGACTCTAAAGCCCCGTATAGGTTACTCTTGGGGAATAAATACAAAAATAAAAACCTCTAGTTTAGCGCACACACACAACCTCTAACCAACTGGACCGTGTACACAACACAACACATACTGTTATACATGATAATGCACATTGATCCCCACCCTTTTAAATCCCCCTTCTCTCCCGGTCCCTCCCTTTCCCAGTCTCTCTCCTGTCAGTTTTCTCAAGCGGCTGGGGAAACAAAGCTAAATGATCCACACAATGATGGATGAAACTAGTAGGCCCAGAGGAGTAGAGAACAGAGACTTGGGACAGGAAAGCAGGTGGAGAGAGCAAATGAGGAACAAGATAGGAGAAGGGGGAGAAGAGAAAGAGGGATAAAACTTCAGGGCCAAGGCAAAGGAGGACAACATTGATAGTTTGTTTAGAGAGGAAGATATAAATGAGAAGGGAAAGAGTAACCAAGAGAGCAACCAAGTTCCAGGGCTTCAGGGAGAGATACAGATCAGCCAGAAATCAAATTATTATTCCAAATCACCTGCTATATCGCCCTGAACCTAACAATAATACATACATCTATGAATTAGTCCGGAATACGCCTTAAATAAATAAAATCAGAAGTATATTAGAAGTGAATCGAGCAATCAGACAGGAATCCATACTGAATTGAGCAAACATTAGGAACCAGCCCCAAACATACACATCTGTCAGGAATAACTCCTGAATGTACCAATCAGACAGAGATCAGCTCTGTATACACCAATCAAGACAGGATTTACTTTATTAAACCACCCATGAAACTAAGTTGTTCTCACATAAGCTCCATGACAATTGAGACTGTTTCGTATACCTGTCAACCTATAGTTGATTTTGTGTATTCTGTACCTACTGTCTGCAACTAACAGCAACATCCCAGTGAGCGCCAACGGACCAGGGACATCCATGGGCGCCCATTATTATTTGGTCTTAACTGAACAAACTTGATCCAGACTAAAAATAGATGTGTGATTGGTTCATATTTGGTCTTTCCTAACCGGACTTGAGTTGGTAAAAACAAAAATATCCAGGAGTGGTCTATAATTTGTCTGCACAGACCAGCCTGGACTTAGCCTAAACTACAGACTTCCATGATTGATCGATATTTAGTCTGTTCAAATCTGCCTTGACCTGCTTTGAACATCGACATCTGTGATTTGTCTATTAAGAATTAATGTATTACCATATCCTGATTTATCCATTACTCTGTAAATTAACTGTAACAAACTGACTGTTTTAGAACAGGCCTATTTTTGCTTTAGACTGTTCATGGTTGCCAAATATAGAAGAAGACCTAAGTCAGCATGCCCTATGATTATGGCTACAACTGAAGGCGCCAGGCCTCAAACCTATCTTATCCATGGCCCTGGACAGATGGCTCCAAGGTGAAGTTGCCTGTGTCTCCTCTGTTTCTTCCATTTGGGCAGGACAGAGACCAGGGGTAGCTCAGATCAGGAGGTCTGTTATATATGACCTAGAACTATGGTTGCCATCACAATGTAGAGTTCTATCTTGTTTTACGATTAGTATGTCAACTTGCTTTTGTATGTATCTTATAGCTTAAGAGATAATATATTTGGAGCTGACAAGAAGTGGTATAAAGAGGAGAAAGCAATAATGTATGGCAGAGCAGTCTGTCATGACATTACTCTGTTTATCATTTGTGATGTTGTGATGATTGTTTCGGTGGAGCCACGTAATTAAACTGGAAATAATCAACTGTTATACGAACGACTAAGAAGTTTTTATTTTTAATAAATCACGAACATTTTCCATCTTCCACAGGTCCATATTTGTCTGTGTAGTCCATACAGACCAGCCTAGATCTGGACTAAACAACAGACATCCATGAATGGTCCATATTTAGTGCAACATCCTGGATCTTGCCCAAATGAAGACATGCCTGTTTGGGCCATATTTTTGTCATGGCCTGACCCAAAAATCATGATTGGTCCATAATTCCCTTCTGACCATCCTT
This sequence comes from Esox niger, assembly GCA_016801105.1. Taxonomy (NCBI): domain Eukaryota; kingdom Metazoa; phylum Chordata; class Actinopteri; order Esociformes; family Esocidae; genus Esox; species Esox niger. The sequence continues at coordinate 16,110 of JACXGJ010007621.1, forward strand.
GATCTGGTCCAAAATACCTATCTGATTATATGTATTTATATGGATGGTGTATATTTTAACTTTCCAGATGGGTATGTAAGGCACTAATCTGTGAAACCAGCTGCACTCCTCTTCCAGACAACACAGTCACCTAACAAAACAGTTATAATTAATCACTGTAAAAGTAATTCCAAATTGCAACAACTCACTTAATTTCAGCCACACAAAAAATAATGGCTACTAAAAAATTGTTTTGACAGTATATGATGAAAATAAAAAGGGGATACAAAGGGGAAATATGTACAAGGACAATATACATTCACCGGCCACTTAATTTAATACACCTTTTCAACTGCATGTTATCACAATCAGCCAATCATGTGGTAGCAACTCATTGCATTTAGGCATGTAGACATGGTCAAGAAGATCTGCTGAAGTTCAAACCAAGCATCAGAATGGGGAAAGAAGGTGATTTAAGTGGCTGACTGTGGCATGGTTGTTGGTGCCAGGTGGGCTGATATTTGGGTTTCAGAAAGTGCTGATCTCCTGGGATTTTCACATACAACCCTCTCTAGGGTGTACAGAGATTGGTTTGAAAAAGGGAAAATATCCAGTGAGCAGCAAAAAGGCCATTTTGATGGCAAAAGTCAGAGGAAAAAGGCCAGACCGGTTTGGGCTAATGGAAAGACAACAGTAACTCAAATAACCACTCGTTACAACCAAGGTAGACAAAAGAGTTTTGCTGAACACACAACATGCTGAACCTTGATGCAGGTGTGCTACAGCAGCAGAAGACCACACCAGGTGCCACTCCTGTCAGCTAAGAACGGGAAACTGAGACTACAGTTTGCAAGGGCCCACCAAAGTTGGACAACAGAAGATTGGAAAAACATTGCCTGTGACTCTCGATTTCTGCTGCAACATTCAGATGGCAGGGTCAGAATTTGGAATGAATGTGAAAGCATGGATCCATCCTGCCTTGTATCAACGGTTCATGCTGCTGGTGGTGGTGGTGTAATGTATAGGGAATATTTTCTTGGTACACCTTGGGTCCCTTAGTACAAACTGAGCATCGTCTAAATGCTACAGCCTACCTGAGTATTGTTGCTGACCATTTCCATCCCAGTGGTCTCTTAATTATAACCCTTCTGTTCCTCACTCAAAACCTTCCTTTTTGACTATTTTGGAAATGAAAGAAAAAAGTTGCAGTGGTTTCTTAAATATTTCTGAAGCAGTATATGTCTATCCTTCGGTGCACTACATTTGTTTAGCACACATTAGGGACAGCGCAGACCTTGCCAGGCACAATACCTACTAAAAACAGGAGGCCAATAAGTGAATAACACTGGTGTTTAGAGCAATGTACTTTGTCCTATGTTTGAGCATCTTATTATAGGTGTCTTGTTTGGTCTGTACACTGTATATCTTTCTTTTTCTGTTTGTTTATAATCATTGAACCTAAACTGTATGTGTAAATATGAAAGGCCCAGCTGTAAAAGAGACCTTGGTCTCTGTCCATGTATGCTGTTGAAATAAAGCTTTAATAATAATAATAATTTATGGTAGCAGTTTTGGGATTCTTTATAAAATGTAATCTAGTGGGGGGGAAAGTGGGATTACAAAGTCATATGCAGGGCTGCTATTTAAGATTGCTCCCCCAACGCTCGCCTAAGGAGAAAAGTTTACATTTCCGGCTAGTCTTATTTTAAAACCTCATGTCCAACTTTTCAGTGTCAATTTAGTTTTAATATGGGAGAAAGGGCAGGTGACATAAACGCTTTCTGTGTGTATATACGCATGGACATCCGAATTGCCAAGAATATGACTGATTAGACAGAATTAATGCATGGTTGATTGATAAATAAATATCGCAACCTTCATCTCATTTTGTGATATCTAGGGTAAGCATTTAATCCTTCGCGGATGTGAAGTCAGCTCCAATATAATGTAGTTCACAGTAGTTATTTGGGGTTTTTGTATGCACTATTTAAATAATATCAAAATACATGTATGCATTATACATTGCCTATTTAATCCGAAATCAGATGATAGACGAACGTCACAAGCATTATTATTTCGCGTAATTTTGAAGTGGTCAATTCACATTAGGCGCGCAACTACCGCAAACATTGTTCTTTGTTTATGTAGCTACCCTGACACCTTGCTAGGGACTTGTTGGAATTCGTAGGGAAAAGTATTTATCATGGTAAAGCATTGGTTGACTTGGGCCTTCTAATTTTAGGCAAACACTATTCCGGTTCCTTTTTTAGGGCATGCCCAATAAATCCAGTATAAAGTTTGCATTCGCTTCCATGGACCACACGTTTGAGATCTCCACAGAGTGGCTTGATGACATTAAAGTATGGAAGACTGTTGGCCACTCCAGAAACTTTGTCAGTTCTTGCTCTAGTTTTCTCCGATGTCAAGCGCTGTAGGTAAGTACGTGTTCGACACTTGGTAATACAAATATAACTTGATGATTAGTTAGCTTTGAACAGTGGTAATTTTAACTATATTGTCTTCGATTTAATAATTTAACAGCTGAACTGGATTATTCATCAGTATGTTTAGCTTGAAATGGCTACTGCTATCAAGCTAGTTGATACATGCACACAAAAGTTAATAGTCGCAAGACCTAGACAGTCTATAAATGTCCTTACTTGGTAGGGCAAACGGACGGTTTTCTGTGTTATATATCAGCTCATTTGAGTAAGAGATGCACGAGTAGACGCAAGAAAATAGATTTAATTTCTAATTTTAAATTATGTGATGGTGTTGAGGTCCTGACGCACACAACCCATCTGTACTCTTTTATTCATTCCCATTCATTCTATATGCAATGTATACGTGTGATTTGGGCTTTACACTTATTTTTGGGTTACTTTCAGATCACAAAATAGTTCTCATTCTACTGGATTTATAAAATTGTGCACAGACTAACTGAACATGAATTATGAGAATAAACACTGCTCTAAAAATAAAGGGAACACGTAATCATCACAGTATAACACCAAGTCAATGACACTTAAGGGATATCAATCTGTCCAGTTAGGAAGCAAAAGCAATTGTGAATCAGTGGCATCTGTTTTGCTGCAAATAAAAGTTACAGCAGATGCACTGGAGAGGCAACAGGAAGACAACACCCAAAAAGGGAATGGTTTTGCAGGTGGTGGCCAGAGACAATATCTCTCTCCTTGTCCTTCCCGACTGATTCTTCTCTAGCTTTTGGACTAGAGATTCTTCTCTAGTCCTTCTCATTACTTGTCACATGAGGTGGTACCTGTAGCCCATTCAGGTAGCCAATCTCCAGGATGAGACATCCATATGTGCGGTCACAAGAAAATTTGCTGTATCCCTCAGTACAGTATACCAGGAGACAGGCCATTACATGAGGGCTTGACAGGGCTGTAGAAGGGCGTCAACCCAGCAGCACGGCCGGCATCTACTCCTTTGTGTGAGGAAGAACAGGAGGAGTACTGCGAGGAACCATGCCCTCATGCCTCCCTACAAAATGAACTCCAGTGGGCTACTGGTGTACATTTTTCTGACCAAACTCTCAGAAACGGACACCATGAGGGTGGGATGAGGGCCTGATGTCGCTTAGTGGGACCTGTGCTTACAGCCCAGCACTGTGCAGCTTGATTGGCATTCACCAGAGAACAGAATAGGAAGGTTCACCAGTACCAACCCGTGCTCTTCACAAATGCGAACAGATACACAATGCACACGTTGCAGACGTTATGCTGCCTGCCACATCACCCAGCATGACAGTTTGGCGGTGGGTTAAAGTTACATTCTCAGTCTCATCATCATACCTTACGCTGATGCAGTGGGCCCTGGGTGCCTCCTCGTTCAGGACAATGCCCAGCCTCATGTGGCCAGAGTGTGTAGCCAGTTCCTGGATGAAGAAGGCATTGATGCCGTTGACTGGCCCTCACGCTCCCCAGACCCAACTCCAATTGAGAACTTCTGGGATGTTATTTATTGGTGCATCGAACGCTGTCAAGTAACACCACAGACTGCCCAGGAGCTCACTGATGCCCTGATCCAGGACTGATCCAGGACCATCCGCCATATCATCAGGAGTATGCCCAGACATTGTTGGGATTTCATTGAGGCACATGGGGCCATACACACTACTGAGTCACATTATGAGTTGCTGTGATGAAAAGTTGGAACAGCCTGTGATTTCAATTGTTTACTTTGATTCTCAGTGTGAATTTGAATCCAGCACTCAGGCCATTGGTGATTTTAGTGTCCACTGTCTGTTGTTATATAATTTTGCTCTCAATGAATTACACAATGTAAGTGTTCCCTTAAATTTTTTTGAGCAGTTTATTATAGAAAACATTTGTTTATGAACATGGGGTGTCACAATATAACAGAATAAACGATAACCTTGATATTTAGAAAATGAAATATTGATATCATGTTAATAATAGAAAGTTGTGTTTTTTTCCAAATACTCTTCTTGGTTTTTCAATACCTTATTCTTGTCAGCTACAAACAAATGATGCATGTGCTTAAACAAGGAGACTGCACATATGCAACTTGTTCTCCCCACCAGAACCCCTGGGAGAAATCCACAAAGATGTGCCGTTTTAGTAGCTTATTCACATACTTTATTCATGTCACCTATAGACAAATGATGCATGTGCTTAAACAAGGAGACTAGACCTATGCACTGGCGTTAAAATCAACTTATGGTATTTTTCCCAAACTCCTCTAGGTTTTTTCATAGTATATTCATGGATAAACGATGCATGTGCTTAAAATTACATTTGAATTAACACTTTCCTATTGACTAGGCACATTTTTTTTGTATTTTTCCAAAAACTCCTCTCTGTGTTAGGTAATGGCGTCGTTAAGCCTGGGCGTACGGGGCAATAGCCCCGGATCTATTATGAATAGCCTCGGATCTCATATTCAACCCAAAAAATAAATAGTATCCTTAAAACTGTGGAAAATGGGAGGTTTTAAAGAATGTTTAGCATAAATGGTACACGGTACGAGTTGTCATGAATATTTTACTAATGTTGCAATTCTGCATCTGTACTTTGAATGGATGGACAAGACTGGCAAAAACTTAAGTTTTTTGCAATGACAAGTGATTTATGGTCTAGCAAAGCCATATCTAAGTCTGAACATTCATTGGATCCACATATTTTTGCAAATAGAGACATTTGTGTTTTGTTGAGCTGTTCGGTAACACTATAAATAGTCCTAAAAACCAACATGCAAAAGAATTGTGATGATATTGTGGATCGTGATCCTGCCTGAAAATATTGTGATATGAAATGTTTGCTTTATCGCTCACCTCTACTGGTAAGATTCCTCTCTTTTAGTTCTTTGTGCTTTTAAAGACACAACTGCCGACCATTTAGAAGTTGTCAGAATTGAATGGTCATGAAACCTGTTTTAGAAAAATCTCAGACCTCCCTTGGTCAAATGCACAGGCATATATTTGCGTCTATACAGGACAACTGGGAAGATGCCTGACATGGACTAAACTGTTAATGTGGTTTCAACAAGATCTTCACAATTACGTGTCAAACGGTTATAAGTGTTGTGTGAACTTTAAGTAACAATTTCCTTGATTGGAACTAGACTGTCTTCAATTATACACTTGGGAACAATAAGGGAACACTTGTATCACACGATGTTGTTTTGATATACAAAAGTTTGGGGTCACTTAGAACTTTTCTCGATGTACAAAATATAGTGAAGATCAAAAATCAAAAACCTCGAGCGGGCTACATGAAAACATTATTTAAAGGGAAAACTTTATTTAAAGTGAATTAAATAATGTTTCAATTAAAGTTAAACATTTATTTAGTATATTTACAGTGCCTTCCAAAAGTATTCACCCCTTTGCTTTTTACCTATTTTGTTGCATTTCAGACTAGTTCAATGTTTTTTTTAAAATCTGAATTGTATCTGATGGATCAGAACACAATAGTCTAAGTTGGAGAAGTGAAATGAGAAAAATATATACATACAACTTTTTTAGAAATGAAAAACTGAAAATTGGTATGTGCATATGTATTCACCCACTTTGTTATGAAGCCCATAAAAAGCTCTGGTGAAACCAATCACCTTCAGAAGTCACATAATTAGTGAATGTCCACATGTGTGCAATCTAAGTGTCACATGATCTGTCAGTACATATACAGTGGGGAGAACATGTATTTGATACACTGCTGATTTTGCAGGTTTTCCTACTTACAAAGCATGTAGAGGTCTGCACATTTTATCATAGGTACACTTCAAATGTGAGAGACGGAATCTAAAACAAAAATCCAGAAAATCACATTGTATGATTTATAAATAATTAATTAGCATTTTATTGCATGACATAAGTATTTGATCACCTACCAACCAGTAAGAATTTGTCTCTCACAAACCTGTTCGTTTTCCTTTAAGAAGCCCTCCTGTTCTCATCCTTTACATATAGTAACTACAACTGTTTGAACTCGTTACCTGTATAAAAGACACCTGTCCACACACTCAATCAAACAGAATCCAACCTCTCCACAATGGCCAAGACCAAAAAGCTGTGTAAGGACATCAGGGATAAAATTGTAGACCTGCACCAGGCTGGGATGGGCTACAGGACAGTTGGTGAAATTATTAGAAAATGGAAGAAGTTCAAGATGACGGTCAATCTCACTCGGTCAGGGACTCCATGCAAGATCTCACCTGGTGGGGCATCAATGATCATGAGGAAGGTGAGGGATCAGCCCAGAACTACACAGCAGGACCCGGCCAATGACCTGAAGAGAGCTGGGACCAGTCTCAAAGAACCATTAGTAACACATTACGCTGTAATAGATAAAAATCCTGCAGCGCACGCAACGTCCCCCTGCTCAAGCCAGCCCATGTCCAGGCCCGTCTGAGGTTTGCCAATGACCATCTGGATGATCCAGAGGAGGAATGGAAGAAGGTCATGTGGTCTGATGAGACAAAAAGCTTATTGGTCTAAACTCCACTCGCCGTGTTTGGAGGAAGAAGGATGATTACAACCCGAAGAACGCCATCCCAACCGTGAAGCATGAAGGTGGAAACATCATTATTTGGGGATGCTTTTCTGCAAAGGGGACAGGACGACTGCACCGTATTGAGGGGAGGATAGATGGGGCCATGTATCGTGAGATCTTGGCCAACAACCTCCTTCCCTCAGTAAGACGTTTACCTACTTACAAAGCATGTAGAGGTCTGTACATTTTATCATAGGTACACTTCAACTGTGAGAAACAAAAATCCAGAAAATCACATTGTATGATTTTCAAATAATTAATTAGCATTTTATTGCATGACATAAGTTACAACCCCAAGAACACCATCCCAACCGTGAAGCATGGAGGTGGAAACATCATTCTTTGGGGATGCTTTTCTGCAAACAACCTCCAACAACCTCCTTCCCTCAGTAAGAAAATTTAAGATGGGTCATGGCTGGATCTTCCAGCATGACCACGACCCGAAACAGACAGCCAAGGCAACTAAGGAGTGGCTCCGTAAGAAGCATCTCAAGGTACTGGAGTGGCCTAGCCAGTCTCCAGACCTGAACACAATATAAAATCTTTGGAGGGAGCTGAAAGTCCGTATTGCCCAGCAACAGCCCCGAAACCTGCAGGATCTGGAGGTCTGTATGGAGGAGTGGGCCATAATCCCTGCTGCAGTGTTTGCAAACCTGGTCAAAAACTACAGGAAACGTATGATCTCTGTAATTGCAAACAAAGGTTTCTGTACCAAATTGTAAGTTATTCTTTTCTGATGTGTCAAATACTTTTTTCATGCAATACAATGCAAATCAATTATATAAAAATAATAATGTGATTTTCTGGATTTTTCACAGTTGAAGTGTACCTATGATAACAATTACCGACATACATGCTTTGTAAGTAGGAAAACCTGCAAAATCAGCAGAACAATGACCCCAAACACATTGCTAAAGCAACACTTGAGTGGTTTAAGGGGAAACATGTAAATGTGTTGGAATGGCCTAGTCAAAGCCCAGGCATCAATTTAATAGAAAATCTGTGGTCAGACTTAAAGATTGCTGTTCACAAGCACACACCATCCAACTTGAAGGAGCTGGAGCAGTTTTGCAAGAAGGAATGGGCAAAAATCCCAGTGATAAGCTGTGGCAAGCTCATAGAGACTTATGCAAAGCAACTTGGAGCTGTGATTGCTGCAAAAGGTGGCTCTACAAAGTATTGACTTTAGGGGGGTGAATAGTTATGCACATTGACTTTTTCTGTCATTTTTTCCTATTTGTTGTTTGCTTCACAATTAGAAAGGTAGAAACATTATGCCCTCAGCGTGTTTTTCTGCTAAGGGGACATGACAAATTCACTGCAACAAAGGGACGATGGATGGTACGGAGTCTCCTTCCCTCAGGCAGGGCATTGAAAAAGGTTTGTGGATGGGTATTCCAGCATGACAATTACCCAAAACACACAGCCAAGGCAACACAGGAGTGTCTCAAGAAGAAGCACATTAAGATCCTGGAGTGACCTAGCCAGTCTCCAGATCATAATCCCTCCCTGTGGAGGGAGCTGAAGGTTCGAGTTGCCAAACGTCAGCCTCAACCTTCATGACTCAGAGAAGATCTGCAAAGAGGAGTGGGATAAAATCCCTCCTGAGATGTGTGCAAACCTGGTGGCCAACTACAAGAAACGTCTGACCTCTGACTGCCAACAAGGCTTTTGCCACCAAATAGAAAGTAATGTTTTGCAGGAGTCAAATACTTTTTTCCCCAATTAAAATGCAAATCAGTTCATAAGATTTTTGATTGGATTTTCTGGATCATTAAAATTATAGACTGATCATTTCTTTGTCTGTGGGCAAACGTGCAAAATCAGCAGGGGATCAAATACTTTCTTCCCTCATTTTATGTACTTCATTTCTGTTCTATCATTGGAATGTTAATGGTTTAGAGATGTTTCTGTAATCTGTATGCAGGGACAGTAAGGTTTGCTTGTTATAGCCTAGCTAGCTTACTTCTCGAGATAACACCACTCTGTCTTGTGAGATTGCCCCAGAACAGATCGGAATGTGTCCCTAATTGATATGGGATCTATTCTTCAGTTTGTTATCTTTTCGGCTGTAAACCAACCACCATGTATTTTAGTTCTGGGATATAAACCAGAGCCGGGATTGGGGAAGCTCTCTCGCATTTTTCTCCCTTCTGCCTGCATCTTGCCTCTTGTAAACATTTTGAATCATCTTGAGTCTCTGGAGAATTTTAGTCTTTGATACTTGTTCAGATATTTCATTCATTTGTAACATTCATTATTTGACTTTGGAATTACTCAAAACCGGTCAAAATCCAGTTCCTTCAATGTATAATTCATTGAGAACAAAATGATGTAAAAATGGTGAATGGCAACAAAAATCCCTACTGGATTCAAACTCAGACAAAAAATCTAATTACACAATTGATATCACAGGCTGTTCCAAATTGAATTTCATCACAGCAACTCATAATGTGACTCAGTTGTGTGTACTCGCATGCCTACATTCATTCCTGACAACGTTTGTGCATGCTCCAGATTAAAGGGTGAATGACATACTGGGGGAACTCCTCCGAGACAACTGGCACGTGGAGGATATCCAAGGATATGCCTCCTCAGACGATCACTGACCCACCACCAAACCGGTCATGCTGGATGATGCAAGCAGCATAAAGTTCACCATGGTTCGTCCAGACTATCCGTCACGTGTTCAGTGTGAACCTACTCTCCTCTGTGAAAAGAATGCGGCGCCAATGACGGACCTGCCAATTCTGATGTTCTCTGACGAATGCCAATCGAGCTGCATGGGGCTGGACTGTGAGCACAGGTCCCACAAGAGAATGTTGGGCCCTCATGCCACCAGTTAGTTTCTGACCGTTTGGTCTGTAACATGCATTACAGTAGCCCGCTGGAGGTCCTTCATTTTTTGCAGTAGTGTATTTTAGTCATATCTAGGGCTGTCCGCCACCAGTCAATGTCCAGCCAAGGGCATAGACACTACTCCAAAAAATGAAGGCTGCCTTGTCACAGGAGAGCTCTGGCTGGGAGGATGCCATAGGTGGTAAATATTTATTTAGCTGTGAGAAAGCATGTCTGTTTTTGATAATATAGGTGTTTCATTAATTCTAAAGGACACAACACAGAGTTACATACATTGCTTTGCAAATGTATGTAACTTTCTTTACGTACTTGGAAACTGCGCAAAGGAAAGTGTTGAACATATGGTTCTCATTACTCCACACATCCCCAATACATTCCAAAGTTTGGGACCAAGAATGGGGGGGTTGGAACATATGTTGCCCTTATACGATTGGATAACAGCCAGATAGTGGAGGGGATGGGTTATAAGTTTGTTTAGTATATATGTGCTGTTTAAGACAAAGACATTTGGAGAAGCACAGAGACTTTTGGAAAGACCAAGAAGAGAGATGGATAGAAGGATGAACATCTAAGGCAGACATGTAGTATATTTTGTGAATAAACAACAAGGAACGCTTCTCCCGCTGACTTGGGTCCTTTATTATTCTGCAAAGCCAACATAGCAGATCAATATTGACTCCAACATAGTTTTCTACATTCCTTTTATGTCAAATTGAAATTGGTCTGGAACATCTGTTTTAGGAAGGTCCAAGACACCCACCAGAAGCTTAAGGGGATGTAATAAGATTGACTGTACAGATTATGGAATCTTATATTGAAAACGCTACATGGATAGCCGTCTGCTTGTAAGAGGCAGAAATAGGTTTGCTTGCAGTGGCTAACCAATGCCATTAGATTCACTATGGAGTTGCTTAAGGTGATGATGAGCATTTGAAAGGCAGCATTTCCAGGGCACCAAATACAAAAGCACATGTGATTGGTTGAAGGTTGATCCAATTGCATCCAAATTAATATTGCTGAACATCTAGTGGAAGCTCCCTTTGTCCAAAGTAATGCCAGACAGGTATTCATGTAGAGGAACAGGCAGCTATTTGATCCTAATTATTTATGTTTCATGTTCTGTTCAAGTAACCCGAAAAAAATACTGAGGCAAATCATTTAGGTTCAGTGTGTCATTTGATTTCAATTAAATGTAGATGATAAGATGGTTGATTAAAGTTTTAAACTAACACCCAAATTATTTGTTGCAGAGACATAGCAGTCCTTTCATTATTAGACTAATTTACCATAAACATTTAATTTTGTTCAACCACAGTTGAAAGCCCTGAACAGTTTTTCTTATTTTGTAGTACACCAAATGCAGATTATTAAAAGGCAGTTGGATTTCTTTTGTCTGAAGCTAGTAAGTAAGACTGTGTACATTTGCTAGCGAGTTAGGAGCAGGTAGCTAATGGATGTTAGCTTGCAAGCTAGTAGGTTAGCTATCTAATTCATATAAAAAAAGAGTTTTAACCTCCATACATTTCTATAAAAAATTGATGTGGGTTACCTGAAAGGGAATATTGATTAGCAAAACTACACTGGTACTTTCCAGTGCATTTACATATGAAACTGGTTTTATTTCTCTGACCACTAGAAACAGACGATAATGGGGGTGGCAGATAATAGGGAACTACTATTTACAGAAGAGATCTCGCATCAGATGTGCGAGTTACGTTGAAGCATCAAAGACAACCGTAAATGCCATCTACAAATTCTATACAATTTGTAAGGAAATCAAGATGCGATGACACCGTTGAGAGAAAAACAAAATCATAGAGAAAATATATTGACTGATATAATGATTTATTTAGGGGGGGGCTAATTAATATTAAATAGTACTAGCAATGTCTCTGGGTATATACAAATAGACAAAATTCCAAATTCACAAACAGAAAACCTTTGGTGACTATTCACCTGCTATTTCCTACACCATATTCCTACATAATCTGCCAAAATCACACTAGTGACAGGCGTTAATCTGTACCCAGGCACTGATCACCCTTCACTGAATGACATGTTACTCCCAGATGATACATAACAGCTTATGTTGAATTGGAATTAATAAAAGAATTAGGATGACAAGGTCGAATGATGAACAATATGGCAGCAGCATGTTGCACTTTTTTTATAGTTCCAAGTCGCTAAATTATCTCTGGTCAACCCAAGTCGGGTATCCCACAATGCTGAATAAAAATAATCAGCACTCATGATTCAGTAAACTCTACAACTGATTGCATCAAACGCTCAAAAATGTACCTAAGGAACAGTATGGGAGATGTGTGAAACCACAACTTCCTTGCTGGCCATCAACTCCAAAAGAACAAAAGCCTTGGAAATAATAAGCTCACTAGTAAACCACAAAAACAGGCACATTGTCCTTCTATGGACAAGAACTGGCTATATAAATGTGTTATCATTCTTTAGCCTTTCAGTAAATATGCATTGTATTAGTTGGTTAATGTGGAGCATATACTATTTGAAAGCACCTTATTTGCAATGTAGCACATTGAAATAATATGTATTTTCTTCATGTTCAACTGCATGATGATAAAGCTTTTTTGTTTAACTTAATTCGAATCAAGTACATTTACAATTTAATTTTGTACATGCTATAGGTCAGAGGAGTCAAACCAGTTCCATGGCGGTCAAAATGTCTGCTGGTTTTCTCTCACCTTGTACTTGACTGATTAAGAAGATCACTAATTGTTTAGTTTCTACCCTCACCTTGCTGATTAGGTCTGAACTGGGTACCAATTAATAGGAAAAACGAAAAACCAGCAGACACTCGGCCCTCCGTAGAACCGGATTTACACCCCTGCTATAAGAAAAACATTCACTAAAAAATGCTGAGCAATACATTTTCTTGGCAGCCGATAGGCCGTGTATTGGAAACACTTAATATGTTGTTCTCGTATTTAATAAATAATTGTATAAATACATGTTGTGGGCCTAGACTTCATGCAATTTAGATACTTGTTGTTGAAAATGTCTACATTATGTACAATCTGCACTCTGTGTGCTATTATGTTGTTTAATCATTTGAGTGTTGTACGAAAACAGAGCAGAAAAAACCAAAGACAGTCATTTATGACTATCAGACCTTTATTGGAAGAAATGTATTGACATAAAGCCTAAATAGACTCCACATGATGTATTGCATAATTCCTAAGATATAAAACATTCATTCACAATTCTCGTAAGGGAATAGATTACGGTGAGGAAAAAAAGTATATGATCCCCTGCTGATTATATACATTTGCCCACTGACAAAGCAATGATCAGTCTATAATTTTAATGGTAGGTTTATTTATTGGACTAATACATGTATAAATCGATTTATAAATTTTTTGACATGCGTTTTTCTGTTTTTGTTGTTGTTATTCTCACCGTTCAAATAAACCTACCATTAAAATTATAGACTGATAATTTCTTTGTCAGTGGGCAAACATACAAAAATCAATGAACATCCTCCTGTGAACATCATCAAAGTAAATTCAAAATAAAAATAACACTACTGGATTCATTCTGAAGAATTCACATGTGGTGTATTTTAATAGGATTTCTTTTTAGAGCCTGATAAACAAATAAAAATGCTGCGGTGTGTATTCTTGGAAGTAATTAATTTTTTCAAATTCCTGTCATAAGACCTGATATACAAATTGTATTATTTTATTCCTCAAATACCTTAGAGATGGAAAACAAACAAATACCTTTTACACTATTGAATGCTAACAAAACTAAATCACACAGGATACTGGGGGTCTGAAAAGCCTGGCGGTTCTAGGGTAGTGTAAATCCCATATTTGGTTACATTTCCCGAATATTTTTTAGTAAAATATAGTATAGCAGACAA